>OZ024895.1:32574233-32584991 GCA_964017195.1 Siderastrea radians
GCAAACGACAATAAAATAAAAAAAAAGAGATCCTCGCTGTTCTGAGTCAACCTGACCGTCCAATGTACTTAGTGCTTCCTTCAAAGCCTCCAAACCCTCATTGTGTGGAATGTGAGGGTATAACCCAACAACATCTATCGTGCACAATATCGCCCCCTCCAGCAACTCTCCAATTCGTCCCAACTTGTGTAAAAAGTCATTGGTATCTTTGATGTATGATTTAATTTCCGGTACTAATGGTCGCACTTTTTGATCTACAAACGCAGATATCTTTTCTGTAGGGGTGCCACATCCTGAGATAACTGGTCTGCCTGGACACCCCCGTTTATGTATTTTTGTATTTAGATCCGAATGGATTGAATGACAATGATTTTTTCTTTGTACAAAATAGGCGCTCAAGGCGTACGTAGATTTATGTAAAGTTAGTGGGCGCGTGCGTGCAGGGTAGTTAACGATTTGTTGTAGCGCGGGCGCGTGGATGCTCCATTTGAAACTTGTTTTTATAGTATGGCGCGTGCAGGGCAACGGTTATTCACCCTGAAGAAGACGCCTAAAAGGCGTCGAAATATAGGTGTGTGAAAAACGTTTAATGATTGTCTTCATTTGTGATAATATATATATATATATATATATATATATATATATATATATATATACTACAAACAATGGCAAACGAAAGCCTTCTTTTTCTTTGCTTTTGGCTACGCGTTTCACCACTGTTGCGGCTCTTCAGGTAAAGCAAAGTGTGTTTTTTTGACTTATTTCGTCACAGTTGTAGATAACTTAATTATAATTATGATGTTAATTGTAATTATAAGCACGTGCGAGCAATTAGCGTAATTTCAAATCATTAACAACGGGGTTTGTATTTCAAAATAACAAAATCTCTCTTTGTTCTTTTTCATGTTCTCCGAGTAACTGAAGATCTTGCAAAACGGAAAGATAGTGAACTGAGGTGTTAATCCCGCGGCACATTCATCAATAGGTTTGCGAACTCCTAGCATTTGTATGTGCGGGTCTCTAAGTAGCTGTTTACGAACTGTCACTCTATTTCTCAAGACATCACCCGTTTCTCCTATATAATTATCTCCACATCCTGCACATGTTATTACGTAAGCCAAGTCAGATGAGATGCAGCTCATTGAGTACTTTATCTGGAACGTTTCATTTGTTGCGGCATGTTCTGTAGGGGCATGTTCTGCATCGTTTTATTCCACAAATTTTAACTTCCAGATACGTTTCTTTTTGCCTGGAGAAATAGAAGCTTCTTAGCAACTGTTTGAGGTTTCTGGGTTGTCGTTGACTGTGAATTACTGTAGTCTTGCTCATAATCGATTTTAATGAAGAGTTTTGGTTCAGCATAGGGAGTGTTATCCTAACCAGCTGAAACTCTTGCGGATTGTTGGGATTGTACGCGTTGTTACCAGACAGAGAAGGTTATTTTCGTTGGGTTGCTCTCTCACTCTTCTTGATTCTTCTGGTGTTTGGGTAAGGGCCCTTATTAATAGCGAAATTAATGACCTCAGCTGGATATTGTTTTGTCAGCAGGATTTGTTTAAGATCGTGAAGGCGTCGTCCTTATTTCCTGGTTCTCAATAATCATACATATCCTCCGAGCTAGGTTATATGGAATGTTATTTTTAGCGTGTCTTGGGTGGCTGGATGTATATGGAAGGTATTGGAGTGAGTCCGTCGGCTTGTAATAAATGTCGCTAGTTAGGTGAGGATTGTCTTTTCTTATCATCACATCGAGGAACGGAAGTTCTTTGCAGCTAGTTTCAGCAGTAAGTTGAATGCAGCTATCTAGGCTGCTTAGAATATTGTGAGGCTCCTTTAATTTATCCTCGCCATAAGACCAGTTGATGTAACAATCATCCAGGAACCTTCTCCAGTTTGTATAAACATAATGGCCTATTTCTTCTCCCATTTTATTAGAGACCTGGCTGTATAATTCGCTCTCCAAATATCCAAGAACAAGAGTTGCATAACTGGGAACCATTTTCGTACAGCCAGGTCTCTAACAAAATGGGATAAGAAATAGGCCATTATGTTTATACAAACTGGAGAAGGGTCCTGGATGATTGTTACTCATGATGAGGATAAATTGACGGAAGTTCACGATATTCTAAACCTAGACAGCTGTATTCAACTTATTGCTGAAACTAGTGTAACCGAGTCTAATTAAGTCACCGCCAGGAGCCTGAACTGCAGAGGCTTGATCTGTCACCGGAGGAGTACTTTCCAGTAATGGTACTGGTCGTTGCTGTGGAACTGCTGATGTCCGCCTGGGGTTGAGTAAAAACAGGAACTCACCATCTGTGTCCATGCTTGACGAGTATTGATGTGCACACTGTTCAGCCGGAGACTCTGGGTCGTCTTGTGGAGGAGAAAGTCCAACTGGACACAACTGCAGCTCCCTTCTGTGAAACCCTCCTTGGAGGCTCCATACCATCTGCTCGATATTCCCATGCATTCTGTATCTTGTTCCACCCCTGGGCTCGTTTCCGCAAATAAACCACGTCTCCAACACCGAGTGGTGGGGCATGGTTGGCTTTCCGCTGTTGCGATGCATGTTGGAGATGCTCCTCCTGCTTTCTCCTAAGCCTACCTGAGGCGAACTTGGTGAGCTGCCAGGTGACCAGGTGACCAGGGTGACCAGGGTGGATGTGACGTTCGCAGCCACGCTCCAGCATAAAGTCAACAAGAAGGTCCGGTTCTCTCCCAAAGAGCAACAGGAAAGGGCTGTAGCCAGTTGAGGAATGTGGCGTGCAGTTGTAAGCATAGACCAACTCTGGAAGACACTCTGCCCGTCTCCTTTTCTTCTTGGGAGGTAGGGACCGGAGGAGTTCATGTAGAGTACGGTTAAACCGCTCACATTGGCCATTTCCTTCGGCATGGTAGGGTGTCGTTCTACTCTTCTTTACTCCATAAAGCTTGCAAAGCTCCTGCACCAATTCGCTCTCAAAGTTTCGGCCTTGATCTCAGTGAATACGCTTTGGAACTCCATAACGATGAAACCATTCTTTAGCAAGACCCTTTGCCGTGGGTGCTGCCTTTTGGTCCTTGGTTGGTACTGCACAAGTGTATTTACTGAAGACATGGGTCATAACCAGGACATTTTCGCGCCCATCAGTGGATGGTTCCAAGAACGTGAAATCAATTGCTAATACCTCTAAAGGGTGAGTGGGTATCAGGTTTCCCATCGGCGTTCTGATCCTAGGCTGTGGCACCTTCGAAAGAATGCAGCGCTCACATCATTTGATCCACTTCTCAGTGTCAGAGTACATGCTAGGCCAACAAAATCGGTTTCTTGCCAACAACAGAGTACGCTCTAAGCCTTGATGCCCAATGTCAAAGTAGGTCGCATTTCACCCGGCCCGGGGGCTGCAATGATTTTACTTTTAATAAAGCTATCTATCTATCGTAAACTTTCTAGGACTTTGTCATGGAGAAGTACAGGGAACACTAGCTGCTTAACTTCTTCCTGCTAAGTATTGTGTGACATCCGATACAACAAACCATCTTGAGCAGTCAACTTGTTCCACTGCTTCAAGAATTCTCTCGTATTATCGGGAAACCGCTTTCTCTCTGCTGCACTGGGTCTCTGGTTCCTTTGCCAGTAATTCAAGAAGGAGCGAGTTAATTGCTGGAACACTCTTCTGCAGCGAAATCAGCTCTGCTTTGGTATATGAAGGGAGCGACATAGTGGATGTTGCCCTGTGAAACAACCGCTCCTAGGCCTTGATTGCTAGCGTCAGTTTCTAGGACAAACGGCTTGGTGAAGTCAGCATAGCCTAGTACTTGTGTAGAGGTAACAAGACTCTTCAGCGTATCAAAGACACTCTGGTGTTCCGACGTCCAACGCTTTGGGAAGGGGGAAAGCAGTTTCTTCCGAGTCTTGAGCTTATGTAAGCATCGGTTCTGTAGCTCGTGCAGCGGGCCAGCAATCGGTAATACGAACAAAAGCCCAAGAACGAAAGGAGTTCTTTCAAGCTTTGTGGCCTCGCCCATTCCTTCACTCACTGCAGAAACCTTCTCTGGATCAGTTTCAACACCTTCCGCCGACACAACATGTTTAAGGTAGGAGACCCTGTGACGGAGAAATGTACACTTCTGTGGTTTACTTTTGAAGCCATGTTGCGCGAGTCTGGTTAGTACCCTGTCAAGCCTCTCCAGGTGTTCTTCAAATGCCTTAGAGAAGACGATGATGTCATCAAGCGAAATCAGTTGATTGTTCAAACAGCTCTGCATCAGCCGGGAAAACTAGCTGGAGCGGTCTTCAAACCGAATGGCATCCGGTTGCATTCAAACAAGCCGAATGGTGTAATGAATGCCGTCTTGGCCTTATCTTTTTCATTGACTGCTACTTGATTGAAACCGCTAGCTAGGTCGAGTGTGGTAAACAGCCTGGCACCATTCAGTGCGTCCAAGCTCTCGTTAATCCTCGGCAGTGGGAAAGAGTCTCGGACAGTCTTCGCATTCAATTTCCGGTAATCCGCGCATAGACGCAACGAACCGTTCTTCTTTCTCACTACGACGATAGGCGAGGCGTAGGAGCTCTGGCTCTCTGTTATGACCTGGGTGTCAAGCAGTTTCTGGATATGTTCTTTCACCTCTTGGTTTTGGCTGGGTGGAAGTCTCCTATAAGGCTGGGTGATGGGTATCTCGTCAGTAGTCCTGATGGTGTGTTTGACTGTCTCAGTATATCCTAAGTCGTCATCAGATTTTGCAAACACCTTAGCATGTTTTGTCAGCAGCTGCTCAAGGCTTGACTTCTGGTCTTCTGGTAGGTTGAGCTCCAACAGGTCCACGGGGCACGACTTACTCCCATTTTTTTCTACTACTGGGCAGCTGGCTCTCCAAGAACCACCATCTCTTCATTAAAGGTTATCCTTCTAAACTGCACATCTGTCTCAATTGCGCTCACTGCGTGCAAGACCCCTATTGACGTTCTTGGTTTCAGCCAGATGTCCGTATCAGTGAGGTTGGCGACCCTTACTGGAAACGGTGCGTCGGCCTCACTTAAGTGTTGACCAATGTGATGCCGGGTAAATGTTGTGCAGCTATCGGCTGAACTACTGCCATTGTGCTCTCATCAATCTTGCCCTGATATCCTGTGGGTAACAAAGTTGTTTCTGAACTTGTAGGTATCTGCAGATCTTTCCTCCCTGCGACTGCGACCAAACCCAGAGTAGACGAATTCATGCACCGCTTAGCTGAGCGCAACTCTTCCGACCACACGTATCCAACCTCACCTGTACTTCCATGCACACCGACACCCTCCAATACCTCACTTATCTGACCCAACACATTCATACCAACGAGACCTGGGACCTGTCTTTTACGCAACTTACTCTCAACACCAACTGGATCCTTCACAACCAGAATACCTCTCCTAGGCACGACCTTACCGACAACCTGAACATCCACCTCAAAATAGCCCACATACAGAATCTCCAAACCATTTGCTCCTGTAAGCGATAACCACCCACTAGTTGACAAAAGTGACTGCCCCTTGAAATTAGCAATAAAGAACTCCTCATTAATAGTGCTGCCCTCAGAACCAGAATCGGTAGGACAAGACACACGAACACCCCCCTCCAGATTAGCTAAGACAACAGGACATCTACCCATCCCTCTCTCGCAGATGTTTGCTAAGCCTTTGTTGTCCCCTCCTGTCGCTTGGCTTACTGCGGCAGGGGGCTGGAGTTTGCCGCTGTGGTAGTGGCAAAGTTGACTGGTGTCTGGTGAGGTGGTGACCGGGTCTGTCCAGTAGGGCATTCTCTCACCATATGCTCAGGGCTTCCACAGTTTAAGCATACTATTCTTCTGCTTGCATCGACACCATTATGCATATGTCTGCGCTGAGTATTCCTTTTCCGGTATCGTGGCTGTTGACATTCCCTTCAATGCTGAAACCAGGCTATCAATAGACTTTATTTATTCTTCCAGGGCTTTCATAATCTTATTTTCTGACGTCACCTGCTCATATCCATGTGCCACTCGCCTAGAGGCTGCCGGTCTCTGACTGCTGAGAATGTGCTTGCTGGCTGAGTCCTCACCATTTTCTTCAGGTCTCGCCGAAGGCCCAAGTCCTTCACACTATCACAGATCTGGTCGCGCAGGGCCTGGTCTGTATTTGGTATCGCATTCGGATCTCTTGACGTGATTCTCTTGCAAAGCTCACTTAAGGCGTGAGAGAAAGCACGTAGTGGCTCTCTTTCTCTCTGCTTTCTCTCATAAAACAGACGAAGCAGTTAAGGTAGTGACCTCCTCTCGCCGAATGCCTCCACCAAGATAGCAAAAATTTTTCCTGGGTTGTCCCGTTCCGATTCGGGCCTGAGCTTCACTTATTCTTTCGTTGGTCCTTCTAAGTTAAAATCGGCTCCATGTTTCCCACTCAACCGCCTGACTTCTGATATTCCTCTCAGCTCCTCAATAAAGTCATCTGGTTCTTCTCCTCTGTTAACTCCCAACGCGGCGAATTCGTTTATCTTTCGGTCGCGCGAGACATAAACAACGGACTGCTCCGAGGCTCAAGTTTAGTTTGCCCCCCTCGACTGATCTATTTCCTCCTGCAGTTTAGCGATGATTGCAGTCATGCCCGTTTCGGAAGTAGATGGTGCGGGAGTTTTCTTCGTGGCCTCCGAAATTACCACGCTATCGCCGCCCTCCATTTTATTCGTTCCACTTAATTATTCAAACGCTGATCCTGCCGACTACGTCAAGTGTAACCGAGTCTAATTAAGTCCAGCGTTTCCAGTCTTGGATTTTGTCTTTACTTGATGTTAACAAAGGTCTTGCGAAGGATGATGTTAACAAAGGTCGTACAGCGTACGAAGGGCGGCGAAAGCTAGGATAAAACAAGTTACATGTACTTCGATAAATTATCCGTAAATCAAATACTTACAAGGTCACCTCGCCGATTGAGAAGGCAACCCGACAAACAATAAATTGTGCAATGAAGACTCAACCAAAATTATGCACTAAACTTGAACTCAAACAAAATACTTAACGTGTCCTAAAAATGTCATCCAGAACATCTTGTCACTTAAATCATAACTTTCAATGCTGCAAATTAGTCCGCAAGTGCAACGTGTGTTGAAAAAGTCTGAGGACCTTATCTTATTCACCAACACAATAACCTTACAAAACAGGCGACTAATACTGCAGTCTAAAGGTCCCTTACACTATAATTACAACATGACAACCTGTCACTAGCCAAACAATGAAAACTTTTGTAGAGAAAATCTCCAGCAAGAACAAGCTTGCCTGATTGCTTTGAACCAGAAAACAAAGCTCGTGCATTGTGCTAAGCGCGTTATAAATCTCACAATAACTCTTAAATAAACCCATCACCGATTTAAAATAACACAGCATGTGTTCCTAATTTGATCTGTAAATAATCTAACCTAAAGAAATGAAGTAAACTGGCTTACCAGGCGAAGATCCTTGCAGAAATAAAACCCAACTACAACTGAAAGTAAGCGGCTTTGTTTACGAAAGGCACACGACAATGTACACGAAACACAAAATTTTGGATTTATCAGCTGAGTTGATAAGGTAAAGTGGCCACCGTAAAGAGATTGAAAGCCCCGTCAGGGCTAACGCTCGAAACATCAGCTTTCAATCTCTTTACGGTGGCCACTTTACCTTATCAACTCAGCTGATTAATTCAAAATTTTGTGTTTCACGCCCCCACCGACGCAGCAGCACAGTTTTTTAGAAACTAACCCCCTTGCATGAATGTACACGAAAGCCTCGCTTGTGATTGGCTAGCCACTGACAGCGCCGGCTATGATCAGCTAAATTATTGCAAACGAGTCAGCCAAGCGAAGACGCGAGGCTGGCGAGGTGGCAGCATTATAGAGGCGATGCGCGAGGTATTGTACAGGCGAAAAATTCTCGACCGATGTGTAAGGTAAGGTAACAAAGTGCTAACACAAGAACCAATCAGAGTATGAGATTTGGTGTATGACGTCATCATGTCATCAAGCGTGGTAGTGGTTGGTAGTGGTTGGTAGTGGTAGAGTTGTTTATCCGTTCGACTCGGCCGTCGTGAGAGACCTTTGCTAGCAGCGAACACTGTTGTTGGTTTGTACGACATTCCAGGGCATTTTAGGTGAGTAAAAACACGAGTCTTATATGAGCGTGCTTTTTTGAACTGTGTACAGTTGAGTAGAGTGTTCTTTGGAGTTTATATTTGAACTAGCGCGTTCTATTAAAATCGAGCGAGCGAGCTCAAAAGTGAACCAGTGTGTTGTTATCGGCCAGCGTGCCACTTGTTGAGTCAGACAAATCTCTTGAAATTTTAAAGCAGCAACCTGAGAACAAACTCGTACATTAAGCCGGCTAGCGTGCCATAGTTTAGACTCTTGTTCTTTATTAAAATCGAGCGAGCGAGCTCAAAAGTGAACCAGTGTGTTGTTATCGGCCAGCGTGCCAATTGTCGCGTCAGACAAATCTCTGAAATTTAAAAGCAGCAAACCTGAGAACAAACTCGTACATTAAACCGGCTAGCGTGCCACAGTTTAGACTCTTGTTCTTTATGGTTTATATTGAAACATCGCGTTCAAAATCAAGCAAGTGAGCTCATTATCTGGACTTAAAGCAAGTGCCGAACTACAGAAGACGGCTGAGCGCTTTATCTATACTAATAAGGTATTAAACTCTCGGTAATTTTTCTTTTTTACTACCAAGAAATTATCAAAGCTCACTCTGCTTCAAGTACATAGTTCAACTGCCACATTGAGCCATGATGGTGTTCTTGAAGAGCTTAATATTATGCCTTGTTCTCGTTGGCACTTAGCGCTAGCTATAACTAGTAATTTTGAAGTTACTCAACCGTGAAACACAAGATTTGCTCGAAATGAAAAGCGAAGACGTGATCAAAACAAACTGATAATAACTAAAGGAAACTTAACAAAATCTAATAGAAAATCTAGCGAAATAAGACCATGACAACCTTGCCACACTAGCTGCAAAGAACTTCCCTTCCTCGATGTGATGATAAGAAAAGACAATACTCATCTAACTAGCGACATTTATTACAAGCCGACGGACTCATTCCAATACCTCCTATATACATCCAGCTACCCAAGACACACTAAAAATAACATTCCATATAACCTGGCTCGGAGGATATGTATGATTGTTGAGAACCAGAACATAAGGAAACGACGCCTTCACGATCTTAAACAAATCCTGCTGACAAAACAATATCCAGCCGAGATCATTAATTTCGATAATGCCCTTACCCAAACGCCGGATGAATTACGAAGAGTGAGAGAGAAACCTAACGAAAATAACTTCCGTCTGTCTGGTAACAACGTACAATCCCAACAATCAGCGAGGTCAGGAAAACACTCCCTATGCTGAACCAAAACTCCTCATTAAAATCAATTATGAGCAAGACTACAGTAATTCACACTCGACGACAACCCAGAAACCTCAAACGGATGCTAACAAGCTCCTATTTCACTAGGCAAAAAGAAACATATCTGGAAGTTAAAATTTGGGGAATAAAACGGTGGGGAACACGCCCTAGTTTAAAACGGGGCAAAGAATTTACCTTCTTCGCCACAAATAAAACATTTCGAATAAAACCCTCAATGAGCTGCACCTCATCTAAATTGGTTTACATAATGACATGTGCAGGATGTGGACATAATTATATAGCAGAAACGGGTGATGTCTTGAGAAATAAAGTGACAGTTAGCTTAGAGACCTGCAAATACGAATTGCTAGGAGTTAGCAAACATACTGATTAATGTGCCGCGGGATTAACACCTCAGTTCATTATCTTTCCGTTTTACAAGATTTTTAGTTCCTCAGAGAACACGAGAAAGAACAAAGAGGGGTTTTTTTATTTTGAAATACAAACCCGTTCTTAATGATTTGAAATTACGCTAACTGTTCGCGCGTGCTAATAATTACAATTAACATCATAGATTGTAATAAAGGGTGTGTTCCTTTGGGATGATCCGGATCAGGATCAGTGATCCAAGATCACTAGGATCATGGTGCATCGAAGCAACCGATGAATCCACTCTGGACAAGGATCCTTCGTTTCTTTTAATGCACCACTGATCACTGATCCTGATCTGGATCATCCCAAAAGAACAAACCCTAAGTTAGTTACAATCGTGACGAAATAAGTCAATAAACACAGTTTGCTTTGCCTGAAGTGGCGCAACAGCGTTGAAACGAGCAGCGCGAAAGCAAAGAAAAAGAACACTTTTGTTTTTCATTGTTTTTAGTAACTTCGTTCGACACAGAAGTTTACAGTTTTTTATATTATATTATATTATATTATATTATATTATATTATATTATATTATATTATCTATATAATATATGTGAGACGTGAGAAGTTTGCAGTTGACTCCTTTTTTCATTCAAGTTATTACACACGCACACACACACATATATATATATATATATATAACATATATACACCTGTTTTCAAAAACATTGCAACTTGAAAAATATATACATATCTACATCTTTTGTCTTCACAACGCGAAAACAAAAGAATAAATATGAAAACAAAAGGTATATATATATGTATATATATTTTTCAAGTAGCAATGTTTTTGAAAACGGGTGTATATATATATATATATATATATATATATATATATATATTTGTATCATATTACTTTTAGAAGTACAGTATAAACAGTTCTCTTTTAATAGTAGATTGAGGTCCAATCCAAAGTTAAAAATACAATATAATTAAATTATACCTCCTGGTCT
>OZ024895.1:32585014-32600988 GCA_964017195.1 Siderastrea radians
CCTCAAAATCAGTAACTATTTCGTGGCAAATTTAACGGGTTAAAAAGTACGATGTGTAAATACACCTTATTCGATGTTTTGGTTGATAATACGCGCGTATATATTACACGAGTTGCGTAAAATGCGAGCAATGAGTAAAATGTCCGCGCGTATTATCTACCAAAACATCAAATAAGAGGTTTATTATTCCACTGAATTTTTTTCTTTTATGCCAGCTTCTATTCTTCAGCTAGAGTAATGCAACTTGCTCATTCTACAAATTTATTTGATTGGATGAAAAGTTGACATAAATGACATTTTTTTGACACACGGCGCTGAAAATAGCCTTGCGTTGTGTCAAATTTTTCATTAAAAGTAATAGCGTATGATTTTCACAAATCTAGACTGAAATAAGACCTCAAAAAGGTCTTCAATATATAGTTCTTGCAGCCGTGAAAGTTAAAAAAATTCTAAATCGGCTAAACAACACTACAAAGTTTCTCTAAAGATCATCGTCACTATCAGAAAGAGGCAAAATTCTCTTCAAGTTTTTCCTCTGAAATAAGTTAGAATGCTCGCCAGTTTCGAAACCATGTGCATCTAAAGCAAAGGTGAACTGACAACCGTTGAAAAGTGCTCCAGCAAGCATATTTTTGCTCCATCATCATGCGGGCCATTTAAAGCAGTCTGAGCAAGAGGCTTCAGGATCTTCTCTTCAACTGGCGTTTTACGTGTTTCCGACTCTTCTATGAAGTTGCTGAGTTTTGCTGACATGGTATTTTGCTGCTCGATGGAGGTGCTTGAATAGCTGTCTAAGGACTTGAGGTTTCTTTGTGCAGCAAGTGCAATTATGTTTAAAGATTCAACGTTATCTTTTCGAAGAGTTGAGATCATGGTTCTTCGTACGGAGTGGTTGGTGTGTCGTGCCTTTAACCCCGCAGCCTCGGTCATAGACTTCATGAAAGAACCAAGCGAGTTCTCAGCAAGTGGCTGTTTCTTGTACCAGATAATGGAAGAGGGACCAGTAATGGCTGCTAGAAAAAAGCGCGAGAGAGAGCCTTCACTGTTCTTCTCAGGTGGTCGTCTTGCCAGATATTCCCGGAAAAATTTCACCGGACAGCGTGGTCCTGCGGCAGCGTACATTTTCGGGTTAAAACTATGGTCAGGAACAAATTGGTTCTCATCAGTGCGGGTTGTGCTTCCACGTTCGGAAAACCACTCAACGTACTCTACCTCTGGGCCCGTCTTCTCTTTCAATCTTGAAGTCGCCGAACTTCACTCGGTGGTGCTCATCACCAGCCCGCCAGCCAAAGAACATGGTGTTGTTGAACCAGATGGTACGCTGAAGACTTTGGGGGGATGGTCTCCCAACTGTTTTGCTGTCCGCAACTGTTGAATTTCATCTTCAGTCAATCCAGCGGCTTTGTTTGGCTTTTGACCTTTGCCAGCGCGACGGAGCTGCTTTCGTTTGGACGGTAAAGCTTCTCTGGCCGTGGAGAACTGTCTGTCTGTGAGTATACTGTATTGTTTTCCTCGTTCACGCAAAAAAACGGTCAATGCTTCTAAACAGTGATGTTAGCGTGTCGGGCTCAAAGTCGTCTGCGTTTTGTTTACGTACTTTTAAAACAAAGTGAGCTAAAAGCTTGTCCAGTTCTTGTGGTTGAATCTTGTCCAGTTGTCTGGTTCCTTTACAGTTTTTGCCCATCTGTAAAACACGTTCAGGTCACTTGCTGTCTTTTCCTTGGCATTTTTGTTTCTGTTTTGTTCAATAAATGTTTCAATATCGCCATCATTCAGTTGTCTGTTTTCAGTTTTCTCAATTTGTTCAGTTTCCTAGGAATACCGGTTTGGGCTGGTCAGTGTTTTCCGTGTATTCAGTTGAAAATTCGCCTGCTGTTATAAGTTCGTCGTCCAAAACGTCAAGTTGGAAGGTTGAAAACACGTCGAAATTCGGTTCGTCCAGATCCAGTACAGCCGATCAAACCGGAACTTTACTGTGTAATACCGTGGCACATTTTGCGTGTTCTCATGACCTTATATGGTAAAATGACGCAAAAGTGGAATAACAACTATTTTATCAAATCCTATCTTTTGTCGTCGAACCCAACTTGCTGTTATTATAAATCCTAATTGTCTCAAAATTAATCTAGCTTTCTATTGCGCTCCATACTTCCTACTTTACACAACGAGAGAACCTAAATTATAAGAAAATACTGAAGCTATGGTTTTGGCAATTTGAAGCGTGGGTTGCTCAGAAATCAGGCCTTGATTGCCTCGATCACCTTAGATAAAGTGACTATTTAATGACCAGTTTATTCTGTTGCTTCGAGAAGCTGCTAACACTAACCTTGGGTAACCTGATTCTCTAACGGTTCGAAGCCAGAAGAACAGTTTCTAATAATAATGATGATGATAATAATAATAATAATAATAATAATAATAATAATAATAATAATAATAATAATAATAATTAAAAACAATATTATAATTATAACAAGAACCTTCCCAGAATGCTTTGCACCAGAAAAATTTCAATGCAAAATAACTTAATAGTTAATTTGTGATCGAAGAGAACGCTGTACCATGTGTTATTTACAACTTCGTGAAAGTTATCCCTCATATTAACGTTAGGGTGATGACGTCATTATTCACGTGACTATTACAAAAAAATATGTTTTAGTTCACTGCAAGAACAGGCCGCCATCAATTCAAAAGCAGATAACGTGCCCTGATAGTCACTGGAATGGGCAACATGGAAATTGCCAGTTTACATCTGGCATTTGAAAGTTAAGGGGCCCTGTACTGGAGCATTTCCCAGATGATTGGTAAGGAGTCAGTAGCTATGGTAGTTTAAGGCGGAGAGAAACAAAGCTTGGCTGGTTAATAGAACTTCGCATGAAAGTAACGACCATGATATGCTCACTGTTGTGACGTCATTGGTCACGTGACCAGAGTGCGCAGAAAATTCAAATCACTTTAAAACTGCTTTAAGCTCAATAAATTCGTAATTTCTCACAGTAATATTGCAGAAAAAATTGCAAGTTATTCAAAAACGTCCATTATTATTTTTCCTTTTGAAAAAAGCCCGATGAAAAATGAACCTTAAACTTTTGATAATCCCCTGTTTTGTGAGGTTTTAATATAGATGTAAAAACGAATCAGCATATTTGGTTTCAAACTATGCTCTTTCTAACCACGTTAACAGTTTTTTTTTTAAATTCATTTTCATATAGCTTAGGGATGTGAATTTGTAGGCACGCGGAGTATTGGGCACCAGTGTCACGGTTTGGTCAGGAAGACTGGTGCACGTTTTAGGCACGGCGGCATAGCTAGCGACAAAAGCCGAAAAATGGGGTGAAAAGGTGTTTGCTAGCCCGGGGGGGACTCCCATATGAAAGTGACGGGGATGCTCGTCGGAAAATTAGAATTAACACTCTAAAGGAGACCAATCTGGGCATGGCTCCGCTTTATTTAACCCCTAAGGGAGACCATGCAAAAACAGACAACTAAATAAGAGCTATAGAGATGTTAATTGCGCTAAAGATGTTGCAATCGAATGCTGTCTTCTAGGAGTAAATTTTAACAACGGCGATTTCTGTGCTGCTCTAGACCACTAACACAGTATAATATAGATATTTCTTCACACACAACCCTAAGCGATACCTGTGTGGGTAAAAATATAGGCTTTCCGTCCTCAACACCCTAAGTGAGACCAAAATCTGCAATTTACAACCCTAAGCGAGACAATGAGCATCCCCGTCACTTTCATATGGGAGTCCCTCCCCCCGGGTTTGCTAGCTTTCTGTGGTCCATTTCTGTAAAAGAATTGTTAATGGTTTCTCGGAAAGAGGACAGCGCTTCATTTTTCGCTGCACTGCTCATGTCAGGTACGTGTAATTATAGCTTTTTATTGTCTTCGGTAAACAGCTAAATATATTAGCAGGGCCTTACCAATCGATCATTATAGTTTGATGTTTCATATTCATCGTTAGTCCAGTGCTTAGATAATTTGTCATTTTCGTTCCGGTAGCAAAAAGGCTGAAAGATAGACACTTAGGTTGGTAACTAAAGTTTATTAAGTTTCGTAAGTCTTTAAATAAACGTTATATGAAGTGATGTGGTTTTTGTACACTCGTCTGTGAATCGTATGTTATTTGTTGGCCAAGTAAAATGGTAGCATCGCATCCTTTATGTTTCCAGTAACTTAAATTACAGCGTTGCTGTTAAAATTTAATGATTCAAACAGCTATTGCTTAAAGCAAGAAAGTCAGCTATTCTCCTAATGTTGATATTGGCAGATAAGCTTAAATTCTTTTGTGTAGCAGCATTTTAAGCTTACGTGTTGTAATTATCTCATAACAGCATAACATAACACATAACATACTTTATTTTATCTCCAACTCCATTTGTTTATTACCTGGGTTTTTTTTCACTGCTTGCAAATTATTTATGTAAATCTAATGACTCACGAATGTTTCTTAGATCAAGTAAGGTTCAAAGCTATAGTTGGCATGATTGATGACAAGCAACAAATTTAAATTTCGAATTAGGTACATGTAAAACTTTTATTAAAAGCTATGTGTTGATCACTTTTGAGAAAATATGCTTAAGATACATGTAATCGAGTTCAAAGCAGGTGGATGTAATTTTTTTGTACATCTCATTCTCTACTTTTCCTGATTAAGTTATTCCATAATTTGCAGGGTAAAAGATTAACTTCAGTGCTTGAATCATTGAATTGCAACTCGGGCCAGTATCCTTGAATTCCAACCTCGTCCCCAGGGTCTTCTCGCTTGCTCGCTTAGTATAGTGGACCAGGCCATTTAGATAAAGTGGCTTTCAAAATCCTCTAGTCTAAATCAAAACATTTAAAACCATATTTACTTGAATAGACCCCTCCCAATCCGGGTGAGAAGTAAGTCTTTTATCCAGGGATTTCGCCAATAATCATGTGGAAAAAGTACCACACACTGTAGAACTCTCAGTAAGACTGGAGTCACATGTCAATAAAAACAAACCTCAACTTTAAGTGGCCCTGGTCAGTTTTAAATCGTTACTGGCAACCAGGAGACTGTCAATTTTTAGCCCTGAAGTCGTTGTTTTCACTGATCCTTTTTTATCTATACTAGGCATGTATATGTCAGCAGTGATCAGTGATGCAGCTTTTCTTACAGTGAAGGTATGCACATGGAAGATATCAATCATATAATTATCCCAGGTTCGTACTATCTTACTGTTCAGTAAAATGAACTGGGTCAAATGCAATGATCGGTTTTGCGTTAAGGTCAATTCAAATTCAAAAGAACTAATATCAGTTGTGACTTGTCACATGTGTTTTCCAGCTCTTGACACTAGTTACACGTTTTTGCTTCGAGTTCTCATTGGTTCACTGTGTTGTTTGCTTATTTAACTTGGTTTTCTCTTTATGACACTCAAGTGAAAGCAGCGCTCCCCCGATGGCCATGTTTTCATGCGAAATGTTAAGGGCACACTGACCTATTTTTCTGAGTCATTGCTAAGGAAAATTCATTGTCATGTAATTGCATCATTTTTGTTGATATGAGAGTTAATTCATGGGCTTGAACTTTTTCTTCACCCATAACCCAAAATATGACGTGTATTTCAAAACATAGCTTTTTTGCCAAACTGAGGGAGCCTAAAAATTGTGAGCTATTTTACTTTAATAAGAAAATTGACTCAAATGGTATTCTTGTTTCTCAGGTTGTAATAAGTGCTTCAAGACATTTCCACGGGCTTCTTTTGGGTCAAAGCCTGATTTCTCTGGTTTTGATACAGAAACATGGGAGAAAAGAACAAATGACCTTCACAGAGTACATGCAGAGTCTGTGCCATTCGCTAGGTGCCAAGCAGACATCAATTCTGTCGTTCACAAGACTGGAGCAAAGTATTCTGTTCTGCTACAGTTGCCATACTATGATGCTGTACGCTTTGTCATAATTGATCCTATGCACAACCTTTTCCTTGGACTGGCAAAAACAACCTTAAAGGTTTGGAAGAAGAAAGAACTGATCAGTGATAAATATTTTGATTTGCTACAAAAGAGAGTTGATGCTATTGTTCCACACCAGAAATTGGAAGGATTCCTTCAAAAATTTCGAGTGGATTCGGTGGATTTACGGCAGACCAGTGGAAGAACTGGGTTATTTACTATTCAGCATTTGCATTGAAGGGCATTTTACTTCGAGAACATTATGACGCTTGGATGTGTTTTGTCACTGCCTGTCGCTTGATTTGTTGTCAGACAGTCACAATTGCACAATGTTCAGAGGCAGAATCAAAGATCATAGAGTTTTGTAAACATTTTGAAAAACTATATGGCCCTGAACTGTGTACTCCAAACATGCACTTAAGCTGCCATCTTGTAGATTGCATCAGAGACTATGGGCCAGTGTACTCATTCTGGTGTTTCTCATTTGAGAGGTACAATGGTATCCTAGGATCATATCACAAGAACAATCACAACATTGGTGAGTGGCTGTCATGTGCAGTGTGTGTGTATTTTCACATGCGTTTAGTTTGTATCCATAGGCAAAGGATATGATAGACTATAGAGTGGTTTTCAAATAAGTTTTGTGAAACAAAGCCAACTGAAAGTTATTACTCTGACCACTCACAACAGATACAAACAACACAATGAACCAATGAGAATTCAGAGCAATTGCATCGAGTTAGCTAAAAGCACATGAAAACGCTCGCAAGAAAGATTGTCACGATAGGTTTTGGTTTTATGCCTGATTGGTTGAAAAAGTGGCACAAGTTTTTTTAACCAATTAGAGAACCTAGTAAAGCAAAACCAAAGCAAACACAATTTTACTTTCAACACTCAACTGAAAAGTGCTCTATTAAACCCACGAAAATTTATCCAAAGTTCCTAAAGGTAATGGTGTTAATGTCTTGTTCACCATGACACAAATTTAGGGTGGCAATTTACCCTACTATTAACCGATAAAGGTTTCCTTTGGATTACCGGTATACATGTACATGTGTTTTTGACGATCAACTTGACTACAAGTTTAGCATTTTTCTCAGTTGAACAAAGGAGGTAGTTTTTACAAAACTGTGGTGGTCTGTTGGTGGGGAAGTGCAACAAAAACTTTGGATTTGTTGACAAAGTTTATCAGGTGAATCAACTACGGACTACTACACAGAAATTCAAAAGCTGATGTTTCAATCATCAGCACTTTGTCGCAAGAACTAAAATTTGAAAAGTCACCTTTGGAATTTCTTGCGTGGCCAATTTACCCTATCAAATCAGTTGATAAATCCAAATGTTTGCATTTTCCTCATTTTTCCATGCAGCCCATAAAATATCCCAATATTTTAACAGCAGCAATTAAGCTGCCAATTTTGGGTGACTTTTGCAAATGCTAACCCCAGTGAAAATTAAAACTAGGCAATAGGTTCTCCTATTAGCTGAGAGGCCACAACAAGTAAATGGAAAAAACACTAGGAGTTGCCTACACAATTGTTATTTATAAACAGTAATAATAATTTCACTCAGTGACATCATGCCAGTGAGCTCATGTCTACACATGGAAATGAAATGGCTGTAATGAGATTGTTTACCTGTTTAACTTTCATTTAAATACACTGTATGGGTAGTAAGCATACTTAGTACACCTTTAGAGATCAATTTCTTATTCTTAATTATATAGTGGGAATTTATCTCAGGGGTTTTTGGCCATTAGAGGCTAAGAGGACATGTTTACGTTGCTATTTTTTATATTTATTATTGTTTTTGATGTGGTTTATTTCTTGTAGGTATTCAGTTGATGCAAAGATTTCTGCGAGATAACAAGCTTCGTATTATTGACTTTCCAGATGAGTACAATGAGTTTCGGCACCTTCTTTTGGGTAGACATAGTGGTACAGTAGGTGAAATGCTGAATGCAGAACGACCTTGCCTTGACAGGTCAAGTCTAGTGTATGGAGATCCAGCAACAGTGAACTTTACTTTAAGTGACAATCCAAAGGAAGTGGTTGTTCCCTTGCCACCTATTAAGAGAATTGCTTTGGATGAAGATGATACTTCTCAACTAACCAAGATGCACCAGACGTTGCTCGCTAATTGTGAGATAGTTAGTGTTCAAAGACTCTGTGACAGTTTCTCAAGAGCTCGAATCAGCAGTAGTATTTACAGATGTTCTAACAAGTGCGGTGTTGTAGCCAAGTGGTACAATGGGAAGTGCAGACCAGGAAGAGTTCGGAGATTCTTGACAAATGATGTGGTTGTGAAGCAAGGCTCCTGCAAAAGACAGAAGTTGACTTTTGTTCTTGCTGAAGTTGATTGGTTCAAGAGTCACCCAGAAAAGCATTGGTATCCTGACCCTCTTGAAGTGTGGTGTTCTGACTATGAAAGTCATTCTGAAATGTCGTTTATTCCAGTGCTGCGAATTCTCAGCCAGTGCTTAACAGTACAGTACAAAGTTAAGTTTGGTTATGGAAGGGAAAAGGTCTCTGTCACCATTCCTTTAATCGGACAATTTAGCTTGTGAACATGTGTTGTCTCATGTTCAATAACCCAAATAAACTGTATTTTCATTAATTTCAAACTGCACCACACTTACTGGTAGTGCGTTGTAAAACCCGCATATAAGTACCTGCATTTTTCCAAGATTTTCCAAAAGGTACTTCTATAATTGGTGTTCACTGGAAAATTAGGCTATTCAGGTTCTTATTTTCTTAAGAAAAAATGTTTTTGTTGCTGGAGGAATGTTGGTAATGTCTGTTGTTTATATGAAACATGCATATAATGATGCAAATGACTGCAACTGAGCTAAATAAATACAAACCCTATTTTACTATTTTATTTCTCTCAATGCTTTTATACTGAAGAAACATCAGTAAAACAAAGCTTACCTATTTTAAAACACAGCAATATAATGCCACAGCAATATAAAGTTTTAAACGAATTCTATAAAGAACCTGTTTCCAATTTTAGGCTAAAACAGGTTCTTATGTAAATGGGGTTTAAATGGAACTCTTAGCCTTACAGGTTCTCAAAAATTAGGTTCTTATATTCGAGTTTTTACTGTACTCGTTATGACTTTGATTTTGAACCATGCTTGAACGCTCGTGGACCTCAAAGTGGTCCATACAACTGTTAATATATGTAGGACAAACTGACAACGATGCTTGCTTAGAAACAGAAGGAGTGAAGTTCTTTGCTGCTTATGTGCGCGTCTGACTCCAGTATATGAATGTCATTTAAATAAAGACTTGGAAACATTGTGTTTTTTGCCTTTCTACTTAAATGTATGGATCCCAGATTGTGACCTGTCTTGCTCAAACTCTCCAACAAGGTTAACCCTTTCACTCCCAGAGTCAGTTATTGATTATGGAGACGTAAAGAAGTTCTAACTTTTGAGTCTGTGTACGAAATCCTATAGTGTGACCATTCAAATGAAATCTCATCAGCAGTACTTTGGCATGGAACTATCTGTACTTGTTTTGCAGAATTTGAAAACAAAATGAAATTTGGGATTTTTCTTGAATTTTTACTTGCCCTAGTTTTTGAAACAGATATTATGACCTAAACGTAACCCGATCGAATGATGCACCAAGGTCAAATGCATGATGCGACCACATAACATAATTAAGTGGTTCACGTGGATTTAACGACCCTTTGTGATCTATTGGTGGAAACAGGTCCTATGACCCAATTTAACGAAACGACCTATTCAGATAAGATTAAATTACTCACTTGGGTCAAACAAAACAACCACTCAAACAGTTCGTATAAACCTTGGTGCAAACAGGTCGTATGACCCAATTTAACGAAACGACCTATTCAGATAAGATTAAATTACTCACTTGGGTCAAACAAAACAACCATTCAAACAGTTCGTATAAACCTTAACGATTCCAGTGAACCAACCACAATCTGATCAAATGGCCCAATGAATCAAACGACCCAATCTGCTCTTGTGATTAAAAAAGGTGGAGTAACCCAGCTAGATCAAGTTAAGCCATTTAAGGCAGATAATCCATCTGAATCGATTTACCAAACAACATGAAATAAACCTACTGTATCAAACATGAATATAGCTGAATCGGATCGAAATTACCCAGCCAGATTGTTTGAGCCAACTGAAACTGACATGATCCAGCTGAATGAAATGTCTCAACTCGACTCAACTGTGCGGCCGGGTAGCAATTGCAACTGGTTCAAATAAACCAGTGCAATCTATGCAGAAATTAGTGTCCAAACTTGATAAAATGACTGGAAATGATCAAATTACCCAAAGAGCTCGAACTAAATTGCTCACTGGGTTCGAAACAAACCCGGTTTAAACAAAGTAATCTAAAATTTTTTTTTCCGCATTCAGTTCATGCGCACATGTAGTTAGTTGTTCTTGAGTTGTTTTCGCTGATTGATAAGTTAAAAGAATAAGATTTCCTTACAGAAGGACAAATTTCAATACAAGGTTTTGCGTTAAGGTCAATTCAAATTTAAAAGAACGCGTTATATGGCGCGCCATATGTTGCGGGGGTGTCTTCATAGTTTTCGTGAAGAGGCGTTAAATTGCGTAGATCTAGAGGACCGCATTCTTTACGTTTCGTACAGATGCATGGGAAAGTTGCGTGAAAGACGTACATTACGTTTTGCAAAGATGCGTAAAGTTGCGTAAAAGACGTCGTGCTTTACATTACGTACAGAAGCGTAAAGTTTCGTAATAGAAGTGCTTTGCATTTTGTAAAGATGCCGTAAAAGACGTGCTTTACGTTCCGTAAAGATGCGTTAAGTTCTGTAAACGACGTACCTTACGTTTGGTTAATATGCGGAAACTTGCGTAAAGTTTTTGTGGGGGCGTTGAAAATCTGCTTAACGTTTAAAGTTGCATGAAGGACGTCGCTTACGTTTCCCGTGGATATAAGTTTGAGAAAAGACGCATTTTTTTTCTCGTAGAACAATCAGTGAGAGCTTTAGATGAACTACAGAACGACAGCTGAAATGAGTGGAGCTGTCAATGATGCGACGATAAATGCTTTCTTTTTGTTAATTCTTAGTCGCGCTGTGAGATTGCACCTGTATACAAGCAATATTTAAACTTTCGTCTTTTTCTTGTCATACGCCAGGAGGACGACGTTTACCGAAGTATCCTATTAAGAACATCCACGACTGATTATGAACAGGGGGTATTCGAGCGTATTTCACTCGAATATTCCAGTATACGTCAGGTGTGGTGTGCGCTCCGAATGCTCTAGAATTCTACGGAGTCACGATCACGTATTCAAGGCAAGAATATTCTTGAATATTCTTGTTTTCATGCAGTGGTAGTTGAACACAATTAACCAATAATATGCATACAGCAGTGTTGAATTCCAATTTCTGAACCCAGTCAAACATAATCAAGTACAGTTAAACAGTTTTAAGATCATTCAAATAAACCAGATATTTAAACCATCTGCCTTTAAGTGTGTGAGAACAAGCACAAATTTCTGTAGTGTGGAATTTGAGCATGATCTGTTTTATATTGTCATGTAAACACATACAAGACTGGGTGGCTAAAACAGCCTTTTCCGAAAAAGAAAAATTGGCAATCCTAATACTCACAAAGGAAAATAAAATTGAACCAAGGATAAAATTAAATCACAACATTTACAAGAGTGTTCCATCAAGACTTCCATTGGGGTAGGTGATGAAAACCTTATACCCACTTAAGTTACAAAATCCATTTTTCATGGTGATGTAAGATTTATTCTTGATGGTTAAAGGGTTAAAACTTAATACAGAATGAATCAAACAGTTATACCATGTATAGGTTTCCGTACCACAGTGATTGTGAGCCAGTACCACTACTGGGGCAAGCTCACACAGGTATGACTTGTACAGTTATGAGATTTTGAGCTGTAATCATTAAACAAATACAGAGAAACAAGAGGAAATCGGGAGGAACTTGTACCGGACTGAAAATCATGCTGGTATTATGTAAACACCCCCTTAGCCTAAAGTCCAGCAGCTCTCAAGAATGTTTAACAACATCCTCGGAGACCCAGGGGCAGTAACGCCCTGATTTCATGAGACCGGTGCAAACTCAGACTGGTACGATTTTGTTTACATGAGACCGGTCTGAAAGTCAGACTGGCATGAAGGGTTTACATGAGACCAATCTAACCTCTGTTTGTGTTAATATAGTCTGCAACCATCCCATCCTTAATAATCCAGTTTATCTATTATCCAACAGCTTTGAATGCTCCGACGCCACTTATTAAATGTGCATACCCAAAACAAATATCTCAGAGCAATTGGAACCCTGTTCATGCTTAAGCGGCTCCCCAGTCTGATTTCAAACCATTCTGAGTCATTCATATTGGTTCAGCAGCAGTGATGAGTTAAACCAACCTAAGGCCCTGTTTACATGAGTGACTTCATCCCGGGATGACTTTTATCTCATCCCGGGGTGACTTTCATCTTGGTGTCTGGTCATTTGCCTGTAAATGTTTACATGACTTGGAGCTGAAATGTGTTCACCCTGGGACGATTTCATCCCGGTCTTCAGCACCGGGATGAAATCGTCCCAGGGTAAACACCATTTCAGCTCCAAATCATGTAATAACTTACAGGTAAATGACCAGACACCGACATGAAAGTCATCTCGGGATTAAATCACACGTGTAAACACGGCCTAAGATGATAATTATTTTATACTAGCTTCATGTTTCGCATGTTTCATGTAAATAGAGGTAAGCATTTGGAGTTAATCTGAAGTCTTACCGGCCTAAATTGGTACCATTCTCATAGACTATGAGCAGTCTCTCATTTTTCTCTGGCGCGTGCACACCGACTGTCCTACTATTGGTAATTGCGATAATTAAAATCTGCTTTGTTTTTCTTACAGGTTTTTATTCCATCAACCTGATGTCAGGAAAATATGGCAGTTTATTATAAGGGTTTGGTTAAGAAATTTGTACTTTTAGCTATATTCCCAGACACACTTTATCAATTCAATTAAGAAATGTGAAGAGCAGTTTTGAAATAAGGTTATATATTTTTTTGTCTTTTTCTGCTTAATATTTTGATGTCATTGATTAGTTTGACTGACCCCTTAGTACTACTAAGTGGATGCTGTATGAAAATGGAATGAATCCTGGAGTACACCTTTTAGGGCTCTACTTCAAAATATCTGGTGAGCACACCCTGCCCCAGATCTTTTTTTGGGGGAGTATCAACCCACTACTATCCCAGGAATGAAGAGTCGGACCTATTTGATTGAATTCTCTTTATGGGAAAAACTATATCGATTGACTGATTCACCACAGTCTGATACCTTTTTGTCAGTTCATTGCCTGTTAGGTTTCAGACTATTCTGAAATGATTTAGGAAGAGGCTATTCCTTTTGTTTTTCTTTGGTAACAGATTATGGCAATTAGTAACAATGCTTATTGGTGACAAAGTATCAAAACAAAAAGAACTAAAGTCTTGAGATCTACTGCCATCACGATCTGGGGTAGTAAGAGAGTGAGTCATAATCTGTGCATCAAATAAAGTCACTTAAGTCATTACTGCACCATTTGTTATTCGCATTGGCAACACTGAAGTCACAGATTGCTTGATTGATTGATTGATTGATTGATTGATTGGTTGATTGAATGATTTATTTTTTAATTGGCTGATTGACTGATTTGTGGTTGATTGATTGACTGAATGAATGAACTGATTCACCTGAATTACATGTAAGTAATTACATAATGCTGCACTTCTTCGCATCTTCCTCTGGCAGTAAAATAATCCCCGGCATCAGTTGAAACATAAAATAATTTTCAAGCCCCAATGTCATGACATAATTGTATGCAAATAACTTATTCGTAATTAGCAAGTAGTAGGTAAGAAGGCGTATTAGAGAGCAGGACTTATTAGAGCCTTTACAGTAATTTGAATTGTATTTCATATTTAACATTACCGGCCGCGTGTTTTTTGATCGATTCGCTACATTAGCAGTTGGTAATAAACAACCCCATGTGCAGTACGAAACGACAATTTATAGGCTCGAAAACACAACACTCACTTGATCTAGAATAGTTAGAATTTCTAACTTTCGAATAAAATACACCAGTTGTCAATTAAGAATTAGCCAAAAATACAATCTTGAAGTCAAAATTTTGAAAATTTACGCAAGAGATTCACATGTTGTCTCGCGCGTGAAATCAAACCACAACAGAGGATTTGTGTGTGTTTCGGTCAGATTACTATTTTTGGAAATTTCATGAACGAAGATTCGCAGAAGAGGAGACAGTAAGCTTTTCTAAATAACACATTTATTAATACACGCCTTTATTCGTTTCTGAAAACCAAACGCGTTCAATTCTTTCTTCGAGGGAAGCTACGCGCAAGCGATTTCGCTCGATGTGCAAGTTATTTTGAAGAGCATTTACTGATGCGAACTGTGTACGTTTTTCAAAACTTTTACGAAAACTTTAAGAAATACAAAGAATCCTTCAATTAAGAAGTTATTTCGGTAAAAATTTACAATCAAATGTGTAATTTACTCTACCGTAGACTCGTAGAAGTGCTTGAGCATTTCCCAGAAAGTCCGCAGTTCGAAAAATCTCTTGCGATGCAAGATTGTCCTTCGCTTTGACAAAACAGCTGTTCGTCCTCGAAAGATGTTTTCTTCGCTCTAAAAGCTCTAAATTCCATCGCTTAACTTGTCGAGTGTTCCTTAGAGCTTCTTCTTTCGATTTTTAAGTTTCAAAAGGTAATCCTTCCTTCCGAGAGCGAAATATTGCCATCTTGAAAATTCACGCGTGAAGAGCACGGCAGCCATTTTGAGTGAAATGTGATCTTCTTGGAGAGTGACAAAAAGTCTTCCCTTCTAGGACCCCCTCAAGCCTTCAAATATATGCGCAGTTGGTGGATTCTGATTGGTTGAACATTCCCAAAGACAACTAGGACAAAAGGGGACCAAAAAAGCCTTTCTAGGGGAGGCTGGGGCCAAAAGCGAACACGCGCAAAATCAAGGCCGGCTCAGGCCGGCAAGGACGTTAACCGGTTAACTCCAGTAAGCTAGTCCTTCTGAGTAACTACCACTATTGGACAGTCAAGAAAGAAAGCAATGTACTGGGATGTTTTAGGGTTCACTACTTCCTACTATTAATTAAACGTCCCAGGGAATAAATACAAGTAAATAAGGTACATCATCATCATCACCATCATCATCATTATTATTATTATTATTCAACTATAGCGTCATTTTACCATATAAGGAGAAAAATATGAGTATGAGAGCGTCTTACATTGTAGAAAACTTATTGCACTATAATATCCCGGTTTCAAATCACTTATTGAATAAAGCATTTAAATTGCTTACTATAGATATTTAAGTTTATATTACCTACAACAGAGGCTCATTTAAAATTATGAAACACTGGTTCTAATTTGATGAGAGGTGTATTACTAATGATTAACTAATAATTATAATATTGTTTTCCGGTCTCACTTGTAATAATAATAATAATAATAATAATAATAACAATGATATTGGGATGAACTACGAGCTCCGGCCTCTATATCACCTTGGGCGGCATCTAAAGCTGAGGATGATTCTGTTATAGAGCCTAATAGGCAAAACGGGCAATTAAAGTTTAACAAAGTTTATTTGAACTAGTTTCGGACTGCACCGGTTGTGGTATTAGGAAGATTTTCTAATTATGGAGCACAATAATACAATGAAAACTTACTCCGTAATTTGTTTTGTCTATGGGTATGAGTTTTGAAACATTAGAAAGTGAGAAAGTGGCTAGACTACAGTGCCTTAGGTAAGCAAAGAAGACAAAGCCTTATCGAACCGCAACTGAATTCCTGAATCGATTCCTTACTTTCTCCTCTTGGCTGGTCTTGAAAAGTATCACTAGAAGAAGGGTTCATCAGATTCGATAACGATCTGGCAAATTATTTGCCACGTGTGCATGAGGACATCCCATGGCAACGAATTAGAGGTTATTTTGGAGACATGGAGAGGGAGCGAGAGGAG
>OZ024895.1:32601011-32611233 GCA_964017195.1 Siderastrea radians
AACTCGTATATACGGAAGCTTTTAAGGGACACCCACTTTTACGCTAAATCGGAGTTTATTTTTAGGAAATCGGAGTTTGTGTTTCAAAAATCGGAGTTTGTTTTTCGGAAATCGGAGTTTGTTTTCTTCGAAAATGGGAGTTTGTTTTTCGAAAATCGGAGTTTGCGTTTCGAAAATCGGAGTTTGTTTTTTGGGAAATTGGAGTTTGTGTTTCAAAAATCGGAGTTTGTTTTTCGGAAATCGGAGTTTGTTTTCTTCGAAAATCGGTGTTTGTTTTTTCGAACAACGGAGTTTGTTTTTTTCGAACACCACACCACCCTCGTGGTCCATCAAAATGGCGGCTGTTCGCTGATGCAGAGGTTGCCATTAAAAGGTTTGTGTGGTCAAGATGCGAGTCCCAATATTGTTGTTGATTGTTAATTTACAACTTGTAGACAGTGTTTTACCTCGCTATGTTCCTTCGCTGCGCTTTAATGCTGGACAGAGATCCCGTATCCTTTTAAAACTTGTGTTGCTTTGTCGAGCAAGGAAACATTGACGTCGATTCGTAAGTTGTCATGTTGTTTATTTATCCATTCATTGCAATGCAAAAGAAGGGAAAATAAATCACTTAGTAGCCATATTTGTATAGAATTTAACGTGCTGTTTATTTTGTATTGCTCATTGTTGGCTGTTGATGTGGCTAAACTCTCATTTACGTTTTTCATAGAAGTATCAATTTGTGTACATTGAGTTCATTTGTTACACGTCAGTATTTTTCCTGAACCCAGCCAGGAAATGATCTAATTGAAGACTACTTCAACCTTGGGTACACCTATCCGGAAATAGTTGCTTTTCTGTGCCTTTCACATGGAATAGTAATCAGGTTAGACTTTATATTTATTTATTTGGGGACAAAGCGAGTTTCAGAAGATTCTCTCGTTTCCTCCATGTGAGGGAAACTCATTTTTGTGTGATCATTCTCATCCTGTGTCTTTTTTGTGATTACTGCCACATGTTGTCCCGATGGGCGGGGGGGGGGGGGGGGAGTACTCAAGTTGCTTTTAAGTGGTTGTGTGCCGTCCAGGGCTCCAAGCGGTAGACCCCGTGTTATAGAAAGAGTATTGCAATAAAACAATCGCAATTTTTTAATAACTTATTCTAGATATTTTCTTATTGCAAGCAATACGTTGGGTGCAGCAGTTAGTTGGGTGATATAAATGATCTAACAAAAACAATTTTTTTTTAAATTTTAGTATTCCGTGTGTTACTTAGGATTGCGATTCATAATTTAACAATTTGATATGTAGTAAGTAAATTGGTGCATATTTAAGCGGATACTTTGTAAGTTATTTCTGAAAAACCCAGTTGGAAGAATTTTAAAGCAAGCGAATTGTATACCCATTGCATTTAAGCAAATTCTATGTTATGAATAATTTCAAATTACTGCTGATGCTTAAAGCTTTTGTGCATTTGTAATATTTCACCACGTTCTAGAACACGGTTTGAATAGGGATAACCCGTTCCAGATCAGAAGTCCCAAAATCACGACCCGGGGTCATCAAGCTAGCACAGTAGGTGCCTCCTTATTGTAAAAAAAAATTGGCTAATTTGCCAACCGTCAGCCACTCGCCTTTGCTGAACATTGGTTTTATCCAGCTTCCAGTTACAAGATTTGTGAGATATTTTCGGGAACCATGTTTGTTCCGATTCATCTGTGGTTGTCTTTGTACACCATTAACCACTCAGGTCCCGAACGACCTTTCTAATTCAGATCGCCCACTACATCTAGGATAAGGAATGAGGCATGTTACTGACTCTGCAAGGTTTTGAAACAGTTAACAGTGTGATGCACAAGATTTCTGCAGACTCCAATTGATTTTAAGAGGAAGTGGTCGTATAAATTGCTGAAAATTTTCCTTTTCTCCCACAGCCTTCGTCAAGTCAAGATAATAATCTGGCAAAAGGGATTACGAAGAAGACAACACAGTAGTGATATTGGGGAAGTACTAGACGCAGTTCAAGTGAGTAAACATTTTCTTTTTACTCAACCTTGCTTACAACTTGTCACTAATTTTCATTTTATTGCATTTCATAACCCTGAAAGGAAGAACTAGTGGTAGCTGTGTCGGTTACAGGCAGATGCACCAGAGATTAAGAAATGATCACAAACTTGTTGTAACTAGGTACTGAAAGAGTTTATTTATTTGTTTATTTATTTATTTTTAATAAAGACAACTATTCCAGGCACCATTTGTTATCAACACTTCAAATCCCTAACTCGGCGAACTCAAAGCCAGGCGTGAACCAGGCGTTTATTGCTCTTCGCTTTCTTGTATAAATAAACTTGAAACTTGAAACTTCCATGGCAATGTATGCAAATGGATTTAAAACAAAGGAGAACAAAAACTTAACCACAACATATACGTACATATCATTCAATTTATGGCATCATTTTTAATATGAAGGGGAGCGAAAAGGGGAATATGTTTGTGAGGAGGTTCTTGCACTGTTAAGCTTTTTAGAGGTTTCTATCCAAATCATGTCTGATGGACAGCTATTTGCATTTTCATTTTAGGTATTTGGGATTTCGAGGAACACATACATGTTAGCTCTTCATTAAGTTAGTATTATTGATAATTTGTTTCACTTAGGGAAACAACACGAATTGTCCTGGGGGTCCTAGATCCAGAGGGAGTATCGAATAGAAGGAGGGGAAGGTTACAACGGAGGCGATACCGATGAAAGGTAAAAGAAATTCGCACTGTGCCATTCTCTGGTTTCGTAAATTAGAAATGAGACGGACTAAGCCAAAAAAAACACATCATAACATTACACGAAAAGTTATTTTCATCGTCATCACCATCATCAACATCATCATCATCATCATCATCATCATCACCACCACCACCACCGCCATCATCATCATCATCATCATCATCATCATCATCATCATCATCATCATCATCACCACCACCACCATCACCACCACCACCACCACCACCACCATCATCATCATCATCATCATCATCATCATCATCATCATCACCACCACCACCATCACCACCACCACCACCACCACCATCATAATCATCATCATCATCATCATCATCATCATCATCATCTTGTTTGTCATGTTTGACATCAGTATATGTTTAATGAACTGGTCATTTTTACTGGCGAGTTTCTTTCGAAGAAAGTCAATACTAAAACCAGCTTTTATACTGCTTTCCTAAGTTCGTGACTTAATGTGACATCTATTTTTTTTCCTCCAAATGAAAGGGCCGAATTATCTTTGGCACATAGATGGATATGACAAATTAAAGCCATACGGATTTTGTATCCACGGTGCAATCGACGGGTAGGTGATTCGGCCTAAACGTTCTACTTAAAACAGACTTACCTAAACAGTTTTGTGTTATTAAAACTGCTGGTTACTCCAAATAAACTTATCAGGGCCATTATCGGTGTTCACCCTCAGATACTCTCGTCGAATATTGTGGTTGGAAGTTGCTTCCACAAACAACGAACCCAGCTATTGTTGCCAAGTTCTACGTTGACTGTGTACGCCAACTTGGTGGTATGTTCTTTAAATATAATTGCAAAAGTTTACGATTGATTTCGGGAGGTAATCTCTGTCACTACAACTCGGTGTGAAAGAATTGTAGCACCCCGTATTGTAAGGGCAGACTGTGGAACAGAGAATGTTGTTATTGCTGGATTACAAAGGTTTTTTCGCTCCCAAGCTACTGATGACTTTTCAGGCAATAAGAGTTTTCTTTATGGGAAGTCTTCAGCAAACCAGGTACTCGAGGATTGCTTTTCTTCTATTTATCATATTTCTATCCAAGCAGATTTGTAATAACATACCAAAACAAATTCGCCGATTTTTTCTCACACGTTTACAGTTCCTTTCTACATTTACGGGCTTCAACCTTGTGTAACTGTAAAAGATAACGTACCGCCACAGAGCATATCTCTCTCCGTCCTTGCTTTCTTTACTAAGTGAACTGATTTAAGCCTCATCATATTCTCTCGAGCTCCCCAACAAAAATCAGATGCGGCCTCTTTATCAGTTGACTTGAACTCGCTGCGCCTGTACCTCAGAATTCGTTCTCAGTTTTAATTACATTCAGTTTGTTTTTGATCACCTTGGCTCAGAGCAAAGTTTCCCTAAGGACGTTAAAAGTCCAGTCAGGAATATCTGCTGTTATTTAACCGGCGGGGTTTTTTTTCTGGAGCTGAAAGTATCCCTTTTTCTTTCGTTTTCTAGAGAATAGAAGCTTGGTGGTCTTTTCTTAGGAAGTCCAATTCAAACTGGTGGATAAATTATTTCAAGGTTTGTACATTATTACCCTAAAAAGACGTCTCTAAGGGACTTTTTTGAAGTAAGATTGGTCTTCAAGCCTAACTCATTTCTGGACTGCATTTATCTTAGGATTTACGAGATGCTGGTATATTTACAGATGATGACCCTCTACAAGTGTGAGTTATAATTATGCTTAGTAAAATGTAAATCCAATATACAAATTTTTATAATGACATTTTCAATTGTATTTCCTTCGGCTCTTGAAAAATGTTAATCAGTCTTGGCCAGCAATTTACTTTTGTAGCTGTTTCTAAGTTTTAAAAACCTGCAATTTTAGGGCTTGTCTTCAGTTCTGTTACACTACATTGTTGCAGAAGGAGTTGTACAGAGTGGCACGTCATTGGAACACACACCGGATGAGACCATATCCAAACCAGGATACCCCTGCCGGCAAGCCAGACGTGTTATTCTTTCTTCCAGAAATCACAGGTAATTTGGTGTTTTACGATGTCTAACATTTTCTTTCAAAGTGATCACAGTCACACACTCTAAGCGCGATTTTCTGGTAGAAATTCTTCGTAGTCCGTACAATATGATCGTCCCGTAGGTAGTTCCGAAAAAGACGGTTATTGGTGACAGACGTTTCCACAACCTGAGCGGTCCAAGTCTTTTTGTGAGTCAAGTGCAAGCAACAGGCTTCATTCATTTTTTTCTTTTCTCTCTATCAGATTCCCATGATTATCAAACGGTAATGGAAGAAGATGATTTGGAGATTGCAACGGACAACTTTTGCAAGGAACGTTCTCCTTTCGGTTGTCGCGTGGAATTTTCTGATTTAATACTCCTTATTATGGAAGAGAACAATCTTGCGATGCCAGGAAATGCGGCGAAGCACTCCTGTTATACGCTACTTTGCTAAGAGAACTGCAATCGATTTTATAGTTTGAAGTGTGATTTTTATTCGATGTAAAGTTTGATTTTCATTTCCCACATGTATCACTACGTACGCCTTCTCTGGTTCTATACGTTTTAACTTTTCAACGACAGCTCAACTTAACGCACCAGTGATTAGCGTGGCTCAATACACTGTTGCTAACAGTAACCAAACAAATACAATACGTTGCTGAAAAATCAGAGATTGTAACAGTTTTGTTAAGATGCATGTTCTATCAGCATGGTGTATTCCGTATATGTTTACGCCTGCTGACACATTTCGTGCTTACAGAAATGTACTGAAAACAAAATTAAACGCTACATTGCTCATGACTTTTGTTGAGTCTTTTGATATCAAAATGTTCTGGACAATTAAGATATTGTCTTGGTAATTATAATGCTAACATAAAAATTAACCATGTCCGATGTGGAGAAATTTTCGACTCGGAATATAGCTCAGTGTCCTTAGTCCGATAGATCCCACTGAGTAGGATCACGAAGGTAGAAGTCAAAGTTCTCCTTCAAATGATTAAAGGATCGGTAATTACATGCCACGGTTAACGAACGAAAGCAAGTACGAGCCATTGGTCGGATAGCTCCTTCCGGCATGTGTTCGAAGCGAACTGCGATGCTTTTCTCTGGAAGGAGTACATCAGATGCCGTACAGAAACGAACAAACTTCACTGCCATTTTGCTTTCCAAGTTTCTTGCGTACCGTTTTAACCACCTGTACACCTTTTCTTCTTGAGGATTTCCTGGGACCGAGCTCAAATGACAGGCGACTCTCGTCGGGGTCGGGCAACACATGTCGTACAGCGAATCTAACTCCTCCTTTGTGGTACCATTCCAAAAATCCCCCATCCCTTCTCTTAACTTAAGCAGGGGTAGAAACGGTTTGGTGACGAACTCTGCAGTAGCTACTTTCAGTAGCAACTCCCGAAGGTTGGCAGACGAGGGCATTGTTGTTTCTTTGAAATCGTCCAGGATGTCGACGATTTCTTCTAAAGGAAACGGCTTTGTGCCATTTAAACCAAGAAGCATCGTTTCTCGTTCTTTCTCGGGTAGCAACATCAGGAACGAATCCAAAAGACATTCGTTCCTTACTGTACCAAACAGGGCTTGGTGGAGGGAAGCACGCGCTAATTGTACTGGAAAACTCCCACAAAGGACGAAGCCGTGGGTCATAATCCGCCCCACTGTGACATAATCCTGAGGCTGCATCGCTGGCGTGACTGAAATGGTGAATTGGGAACTTCCTTCACAGTTCAACATCACAAACCTGTCCCAAAAGACCGAGAACATTTCGCGAACCACGCCGTCTCCACTGCCTGAGTCTTCGTCAAAATATACTAAAAGGTTGTGCTGAGAAATCTGTTGGTCTTCGTAAATGCTCATCAGTTCTGTTGTTGTGCCGACTGATGGTAATGATCTTTTCCGGCTTTCTTGCCTCCACTTCAAACTGCTGCTGCTTTCGGCGCGCCTCCAAACTTGCATAGCTATCGAGCGTTCGCTGCCCTTCTTCCGTTTGCTGCTCTTCTTCCGTTGCTTCCACGTCATCCTCAAGCAGAACCTCTGGAGGCTTGTTACTGATGTTCAATAAAGTCGCTTCAAACACCAAGGGCTCTTCACTTTCTCCTTCATAGAAGGCTACTTCATTCTCGTCTGGTGCTAACGGTAATGGAACACTTTCTTCAAACATAGAAAGGAGCTCTCTATCCGCCTCGGTCACACTTTGGTCTGGGTACATGGTGGAATTAGGTGCCTTGCTTAATCTAAAATGTTTAGGTGTACGGCTGAGGGACCCAATCCAGTCGTATACAGCCGACATTGTGCACGACAAGGGGAATGCACGTGTTACTACACCTAAGTCAATGTGACGTACCGAAATAAGGACACCGTCATCTGATGGCTCTGGTGGAACGCGTCGCTCTCGTGCATTTCTCAGCTTTTCTAGGGCCTCCGCTTCCTCCTTTGCCTTGGCTATTTCGTTTTCCATATTTGAACGCCTCTCTTGCTCGACCATTTCTTTCGCTGCCTGTTTGACTTTGCCAGCGGCCGCTGATTCGGCAACTTGCTGTTCTAGGTCATTAAAAAACACCTCTCTCTCGCTGCTGCTTCCAATGAGTGCCGAAGACTGGAAGACGTTTTCACTTTCGTCATTGCTGGTGCTTTCAAAGGCCGGCCGCACAAGATCATCATCTGAGTCGTTATAGTCTACTGACTGTTTACTTCTGGACAGCAAATAGATGCTTGGAAGAGCAAACCCTGTCACGCTCTTATACCTTTCAGCTGAAAATGGCAGGATATCATTCCCATCTTCCATATTATCTACTGGGTCACCTGCGTAGTTACCCAGAGAAATATACATTTCATCCTCGTGTCCTTCTGAGCTGACACCTCTGGGGAAGAAAAGCTTCTTTGCAATTTGGAGACAATCTTCGTACCCTGAATCCCTCGGAACATCTATACAGCGTTTTCCACCACCATGATCACTTCGTTTTTGCTTGAATTTTCCAGTGGACCAATGTTTCCATCCAAATTCAAACTTGAGGATCTCCTTTTGCCGTACTTTTGGTGGACGACCAGAAGTACTGTCCTTTACATCTGCTGACTTGCTTCGCTTGTTCTGATGGATAATTTCTTTCACTTTATCTATCTTTCCTTGCCTTTCGGAATTATAAGGGCCTGGCTTTTTGCTGGACGTGGATGCCGGGGGAGAGCAGAAGGATTTTAGTCGAAGACGGTCTCCAATTGTGCTGACGCCCAGGGAAGACAGCTGTTCGTCAGTCATCATCAAAACAGCAGACTTGTCAACCCATATCCGAAGGAACGGCAAAATTTCAGTGAAGAGAATTTAAGGATGGTGGGTGCTAATACAAAGGTATTTTTGCAACTTAACGGTTATAACTATGGGGGGAAAGTGGATCTTAGCAAGACCTATTGGAATCTAAAACGAAAAATGTTGGTTAACACGCATTTTTCCAGAGATGACTAAGTAATCGTCTCCTCCCCCCCAAAAAAAACCTGCACGGTAACCCCCAATTTTCTTTTTGGATTCTGATACCCCTTGGTAATATGTGCTTTCTTCCACATCGTCATAAGCGGCGCAAAATCGTTAATGAAACTGGCCAAATGTTGCGGACCAGACCATAGATGCGCAGAAAGTATGCGCACTATTAAAAGGGGTACCACAGTAAATTAGTAATTCCTCCATTGTCAGCTGAATCGTCTGCCACAAGTCGCAATAAATCAATCTTTACAAAAGTCTTACGTTTCTCCTAGGAATGAACGGGAACAACATTTCTTAACGAATCTTTTTTTCCAATGTCGGAATACTAGTATGACTCTTTGCCTTTCAATTATCTCCCTTAATGACAGGGTGCCAGTAATACCCATTTTTTTCTTCCTCGTTTTTTTGTTAGTCACTAGCGGTGAGACCCTTGGTCTTCGCTCGGCCGCTACACCACTTGTGTCCGGAGTATCGGAAATTTGTACCGTGTAACGCAACGAAACGCGCTCTAATCTATGATCTAAAATTAAGACAACGATTTCCATGTTAATTGCGCTTAAGTAAGCGCTCGGCTTACGTTGACTGATGTGCTTGTAATGTAAGTTGAGTGACTTTAACTTGAATGAATTCTAGGAACAATTGCAAGTGAAGTGTAAAAGTAAATTTTAGAAGCGAAACCCACAGAAAGTAATCTAACCACCTTCCACTCACATAATTTTTTCTGCCTTTTTTGGCCCATTCCCCCATCACTTTTGTAATGGTCCGTCCTTAAGAAACTACCTTAGAGTTCCGAAAGTAGCCGCCCCCCCCCCCCCGAAAGTAACGGCTGCCCGAAAGTAACGTCCATTTTCGGATTTTCCTTTTTTCGCTCTTTGTGACACCATACCTACTACCAACCGTCAGTGCCAAACATCAAGCAAGCTTTATTGTTATTTCCTACTAACAAAGTAAACGAAAGTAGCTCACTCTAACAAGCATTCAATTCATGAAAACTCTGTATACAGTGACTCGACTTCAGTGACTGCATTATGCTTATTGTGCGGTTGTGTTCACCGTTTTTCTTCAAATAATGACGTATTTTAGCTACCCGAAAGTAGCGGCCACCCAAAAGTTGCGGCCCCTTTAGCCTGCTAATTCCGAAAGTAACGGTGGCCGCTACTTTCGGAACTTTACGGTATGACGTGACAGTACGTGTTTCCGATCTAGTTAGCTGTCATGACACTGTAAAGAAATTCTTACACAATTCTATCGATCATCAAAAGGTAATAAATTGTGACAATTTTCTTTCAACTTACTTAACAGAGTAATCGTAACAAAAAAGAACTCAACAAATTTCGTTTAGTGAATGACGTAGCATGCAAATTTTTTTCTAACCCCGATTCGATTGAACACACCTTTTTGGACTGTAATGTTGTGACATCTTTTTATTCCGAAGCACACTCCTGGTTTATTCAAACTTATTAAATATGATCTCTCAAATAAACAAATCACCCTCGACGACATAACTCCTGCAACACGATTGTCAGATCCCATAAAACGCAGTCTGAGTGCATTTATTCGTGTCTGTTCATTGTTAACGAGCAATGCAGGGTTGCGTGCGAGCTTGTCAGGCTTGTGTGAAGCAATATGACTGTGCGTCACTGAAATATGTTTCTGTGCTGTTATCATGTGTGTTTGTTTATGTAAGGCCAGCTGCCCGAGAGATAACACAATGGTTTTGTTATACTTGCTAGTTGAGAAAGGGAGTGAAGGACCTTCGAGTTGGAGTTCGAGTTCGAGTTCGAGTTAGAGTTCGAGTTAGAGTTCGAGTTCGAGTTCGAGTTACTGTTCCTAGCAAAAGAGTTAAAATCTATAATCGATAATTAAAAAATAGTTCAATTGTAGCGGAAAGGTATTTGCAGTGAAGGAGGGATTTTTAATACGCGGTTGGGGACTGGCGCTAGCTATGAACGAAGAAGGTGGAATACCTTGAAAAGAATTTGTTACCCGTC
>OZ024895.1:32620892-32680666 GCA_964017195.1 Siderastrea radians
TAGAAAGAAATAACATGCACATATATAACTCCAGCGCGCGACACACACAGATCAAAACATTGACAGTTACTATCCCCCTGCCCCCCCCCCCTTGATAAGAGCATTTATAAAAAACGTTTATTAATTTATACAACTTATATAAGTCTAGAGGGGAATTCCCTTCCTTCTGCTCTCAGTTGAAATTTTGACATGCATTTGATCGGCCAAGTTATTTGTCTAAGATGCGAAGTTTACAAAGAGTGTGTATTTTTTTTCGGTCAAATATGCTGCATTGTTGGGTGTCGCATTGTGTCATCTGAGAATTACTGAATCATTGATTCTTCATTGTGTATTTCTTAATTAACCAATCTATAAAACAGAGCAAATCTTTAAATCGATCTATGTGAGTCTCGACTCTATCTATATAGCTTATTCAGTTTTGCATTAAGCGTTATAACTAAACAACGTTGCTAAGAGGTTGACTAACTCTTCATTTAAAGCCTCTCTGTGTAAAAAAGATATATTTAAAGTCAGAAAAGCGAGCAGTTAATGACGTTTTTTCACTTTTTCAAAAAGTTGGTTTAGTCGGGGGACGGGGAAAAAGAATTTCGCATTTTAAGGATGGTGCATCCTTTTGTTACTTCGCATACGTTCTGCGCATCTCAGATCTGGTCGGAGATATTCGGGTTTCTTAAGAAATTTACCTGAATGCAACTGTATTTTTCTGCGGCTTATGATTATGTGGAAAAAAGAGATCTTAAAAGGGAGTATCAGAATCCAGAAAGAAAATTAGGGGTTTCCGTGCATTTTTTCAGAGATAATTGAGCTTCCATTTGGAAAGAAAATTTCATATATTCTTTGTATTTTAAAGCTCTTTTTAGAATGATGGTTACATAAATACATCTGAAAAATGCGCGGCTACCCACATTTTTCTTTTTAGATTCCAGTAGGTCTTGCTAAGATCTTCCTTTTCCCGACAGTCATCTCCTTTGCAAGAATACCTCTGTATTATAAGGCACCTCCTTAAATTCACATACGGTATAAGCGTGCAGTTGGAAATGGCTGGCGTTGTTTGATATTACTTATAGAAACAAACGATGTGTGAAGTCTGCGTTCCATCACACGATTCCCAGAGCTTCCTGAACTAGCTGCGGTATTATGCTACCGGAAACCACCCCTCCCTTGGTAGAATGGCACGTAGCAATCTCCTACCCAGGTCTCACTCTTATTGGTTTGTAATGATGTGTCTCACGTGATCAAGAGTGTCACGGACTTGTGCTTATGGTGGAATGTTTGAATATTGTGCTTTTATTTACACTTGTTTTACTGTCAACAAGGTAAGTAAACGAACAAGTTACCGTTTAAAGATATAACTGTAGTCTCCAAAAACCACTGGGATTTCATGTGGCTGGTAATTTCTAGGCTGTGACGTTTTATTCGCGTGGACTTGTTAGCAATTCGTTTTAGTGATGTTGAGGACTTATCGCTGATGTGGGTTGGCGCGTTTAGGTTATTTTCATTGATGTTATTGTGCCTCCGAAAAATAGATGTGGCATTGGGTTGCCTTTTATGGGATTGCTTCATCCATTTCTTATATGTTTGCGACGGTAGTCTGATATTTGGAAGTATTGAAACAGGGTTGGACTTCAGAATTAATGACAGGGGAATAATAATTTATTATTTAACTAATTATTATTGCTAAATATTTAAGTAAACATAGGGGACAACTAATCTTGAGTGAAGGCTTTTGAGCACTTGCAAAAATTTAGCGCTTTAAAAATTGACTGCATTTGTCTGGAAAGAGTCAACCAAGTTATTACTGACAAGATACGTTCATCAGTACGCATTTATTTAAAGAATATGCTCGAAGTGCGACAACTAATACCGACAATACGCGAAATATTTGTGAAAAGGTTTCTTAAAATATTCTCTTTCTGTCTCAGTAATCGCACTTGATTCAAATCGTGTGGCATGACTTTTTTGTGCGTTTCAAGTATTTCATCAAAACCAATAAAATAGGCATATTGTTTACTAGGCTGGTTGTTTCTCTAGATGCCAGACACCTGTATTTATTTGTTGGAAACGAAAGCAGAACTTTTTTAAAATTATATCTAACAAAAACCCTTTTATATCTTTCTTTGTAATAAAATAAATTGCCTTCCCTGAGTGGTAAAATTGGGTTTCTTTATGTTCTTCTCGAGGAAGAAACCTAGACACAAAACCACGTTTTTAAAATTAACTGTAGTGGCTTACAGCATTATTCCCCAATGTCTCTGTCAAGTTTTAGCGGAATCTGCTTTCAAACTTCGTCCTAGATATAAAGCTTTTAAAAGTAACATATATTCATGGCCATGTAACGCACATATTAGTGAAAACAACAGAATAATTTATGTGCCAGCTATATTTCAAATTTTCATATTTCTTTCAGTTTAGTAAGACCCTTACAAAACATATTTTTTGCCAAATTCAGTATCGTGAATTTGTAAGTTTTCAAACCGGATTTTCAAAAGTTTTTTAAAAAGGGTATTTACAGCAAGTCCTTTATTAAAAGTCCAAAGTTGTAGGTAAATAAGCATTTTATCATTTCCCAGGAGTTGTATATTATGACATATTTCTCGGTACAAGGAAAGAGTTTTCTTTCTCAGATATATTGCAAGTTAAAGAAAAAGACATGAGCTCCAATGAAAAGAGTTCAGGAAAGAAGAATTTCAAGTGCATCACCTGTTGCAAGAGCTTTGATTCCCAGTTCAACCTTAAAGTACATCTGAGGATCCATAGTGGTGAGAAGCCCTACAAGTGTACACAGTGTGATAAATGCTTTAGACAGTTGTCAACTTTGCAAACTCACCTCAAGATACATAGTGATGAGAGATCTTTCAAATGTACTAAGTGTGACAAGGGCTTTAAACAAAGGCAAGGTTTGGATCGGCATCTACGAATACACAGTGGCGAAAAACCCTACACATGTTTTCAATGTGACAAATCCTTTAGACATTCATCACTTTTACAATGTCATCTGATTACACACAGTGGTGAGAAGCCGTACAAGTGTTGTCAGTGTGACAAGTGCTTTAAGCACAGGCACGGTTTGAATAATCACCTAAGGATACACAGCGGTCAAAGGCCGTACAAATGTACTCAATGTGACAAATGCTTTACACAGTCATCAAATTTGCAAAGTCATCTCAAGATACACAGTGGTGAGAAACCCTACAATTGTACGCAATGTGATAGACGTTTTACACGATTATCAAATTTGAAACGTCACCTAAGGATACACAGTGGTGAGAAGCCGTACAAGTGCCCTCATTGTGACAGCTGTTTCAGCCAATCATCAATTTTGAAAAGGCATCTGAGGATACACACCATTAAGATGTCCTTCAGATGTGCCCACTGTGACAAATGCTTTGCCTGTAGGTCAACTCTTTTACAGCACTATATCGCAGTCCATCGAAAAACAGTCGACAAGTGTAGTGATTGTGGTAAATGTTTCGAAAGGTACAGTACTTTTAAGAAACATCTGTGTAAAAGAAAGAAAGAGAAATTCACATGCTGGGTATGCGGTAAGTTTTGTGTTAATGTTTGCGGCCTTTTGCAACATTTGGCGAAATACTTTCTAAGAAGATAGGAATATCTTTCTTGGAGATTGAAATAAAAAGCCAGTAACAGTAGCTGTAACATTCCATATATCTTACGTGAAGTATGATTACCTTAATTGTTGTTAACTTTAATAGACCTGGAGAGTTTTTTTCTCTGCCATCGGTTTTGGTGCAAATGTCTTAAACATTCCCAAACTGAAAGAAAGCAATTTTCCAGCACTTTTGTGTCACCACTTAGTACTTCGTTTTGGTCCAAATGGTATAATTACATCAGAAGAGTGGGGAACAAAAGGGAAATTTAAATTATGGTGAAATATCTGTTATTCTTCTACGTAGTTATTTTTGCGTTAAATAACAATGTTCTGTTGTAGATTATATTATTGCCTCCCATAATACGCTTGTTTTACTCCCTTTACAATCTGAAATGTGACGTCGTTATTTGAATTCGAAATTTTGAGAGGCCTAGCTGGGAAATCAAATGACACCTCAAACCGAACAAGAAGCTTAAAGACGTGACTGATAGAATAATTGATAATCATTTTTTTTCCGAATTGCTTAATCAGACAGCATATTTCAGTATACGCTGTTCTATTGTTGTTGGTCTTTCAGAATACGTTGTTTTGGTTTTGCGTTGTGTTCGTTTTAAAATAGCAGGTACTAGAAGCTGGACAAATTCTATCGATAACTGCGATATAAAGTGAACAACATGTATGTCGGGGAAATAGAATAAGGGTGCGTTTCTTTGGGAAAATCCGAAAACGGATTTGTGATCCCAGATCATATGGATTCTTCGGCACCAAAGAAACACAAAATCCGAAAAAGGATTATTTTGTCATGACAAGACAGGCTGGAGGCATGCAATATATATATATCAGAACGATATTTCTCTCGTACTGCCCTAGAATTCAACTAGAATGGAATACAAATAATTTATAAACAAGGACAATATCTGCAGTGGTTCAAGTGAACCCGCTATTTGCGTTCACAATTAGCCAAATCTGGTCCCTGAATTACAGAAATGGTACACAAATGAAGTTATTCTGACATGTCAATGCTTCTGTCTGTACTTTTGGAGAAAACTTTTCAAATATACGGAACGGAATAATCACCTGAATTTTCTTTTTCACGATCGAATGTTTTGTCACGCAAGATCGAGAGAAAATATGGCGAGACCAGTAAATTTGCATGGAAGACCGCTTGACAGATGTACTATTTTCGGATCCGTCCCCCAAAGAAACGCACGGATCATGAATCCTAAAAATCCGGATTTAGGTTTGATCTGATGTATCCACTCGGAGTGTGGATTCTTCAGATCACTAATCCGTGATTAATCCATTTTCGGATTTAGGTAAAGAAACGCAAAATCCGTTTTTGGATACAAGAATCCGGATTTGGATTTTCCCAAAGAAACGCACCCTAAAGTTGCGAAATAAAAATAGCAGTTGGTAAAATAATGTGGTTGTGTGCCACAAGTGAATTTCCAATCTGACCACTGAGAAGTTAGTTTGGATGTAAAACTTGGCTTTTGCCTTTTTCTATCAGCTTTGTATTTATAATTAACGTTATATATTTGGAGCTGTTGTCAAGTTTTACCTTTTAGTTACGGTTGGTTAAAAATTTTATAAAGGAATAAAAGTGTTGGGTTAAGAGGTTTGTTGTGTGCTTTGTAGTACAAAGTTGTGAAGATATTGAATGTATTTTTGGGGGGCGCACGCACAGCTTTAAGCGAAAATATTTGAAGGATAGTAAACACAATAACCTTGATCATTAACTGGTCCTCCAGCTCTAAGCTAGTTTTCCTCGAGTTTTGCTAGTGGAGAAAGGTTTCCTTCCCTTAACAGATTATGTGTGGCGACAAATATTGATCCACATTTCCTCACCAAATAAAGTTCACTATTTGACGCTAACATTGGCAAGTGGAATCAATTTTATCAATTTCTGGTGTTATTTCCGTCAAACCTTCTGTTCTGAAATCTTTTCTCTTCTCCTTCAGTATTACTGTTGTTCCCTTGTCATCCGGAAGCCGGGATCCACTTGTTGTTACATACACCTAATGATGATGATAATAATAATAATAATAATAATAATAATAATAATAATAATGTAGTGCCATTTCCATTGCTGTCCAATGGCGCTTGAAAAAAACAATCACCCATTTACCTCATTGTATGTTACGGTTGGTTCTTTCTTGTATTTCTATTAACCTTGCGGCTATTAAAAGTGTATCTGTGAGAAGGCGAGGTAACCCCGACCTTTTTACTGCCCTACACTGAGTGCCAGTGGCAGTACCGTGTAAGCCATGACATCCCACTCTGACATCATAATAATAATGCTGGTGCTTTTTAACGATCCCTTAATATCCACTAATTTATTTGCATTTGTTTGCACATTTGGAAACCCCACTCTAGACTCCTGCGCAGACATTCTTTGTGCTTGTCACGCGGTTCATTCCTGTATGTAATGAAGAGATTGCCTAACGAGTTCAAAGACCATCTGGTCAAGTGGCTATTACTTTCCGCAAAATTAATACGCAATATCAGTTCTTAAAGTTCTCGCTTTCCTCAGTTGACAACCTTCGTTGAACTTCCCGCTCGTTCGTAGGTTACCTTTTTCCTTAGCTAAGATAAAACACCTTAAGTCATCAAATACTAGGCAGCCTTCTTGTTTTCCACAAAACTATCGGAGCTGCAAGCGAAAGAACGCGTAGGTTTTTGACGTGAGCGAAGGAAAGTAGTGGTGTAGTGAAGGAAAAATGCTCTAGCATACTGCCTCGTATCACTGAGAAAGAGCTGAGAGATGGCTGAAAAGGGATGAAAGAGTTATTTTTCATTGTAACGTTTCTTCTGTTATCGTAGTTTGTGGACTTTGGACCTCATTCATGGAAATCTGTCAAGACATACCCTCTTGACAGAAAAAATATAAAAATTGAAACCCCTTCTAGGAGAATGCTGTAAAGAAATAACATGCAAATATATAACTCCAGTGCGCGACACACACAGATCAAAACGATGACAATTTTTGCACCCCCCCCTCCCTGATAAGCGCATTTATAGATAATGTTTATTAATTTATACAACTTATATAAGTTTAGAGGGGAATACCCTTCCATCTGCTCTTAATTGAAATTTTGACATGCATTTGATCGGCCAAGTTATTTGTCTAAGATGTCAATTAAATTGATTTTGGGTTCTTTATTGTGTATTTCTTAATTAAAAAACAGAGCAAATCTTTGAATCGATCTGTGTGAGTCTCGACTCTATCTCTATAACTTATTCAGTTTTGCATTTAGCGTTATAACTAACCAACGTTGCTAAGAACTGAATTCCCAGAAAAGATGGAATTCCTAGGAATTCTTAAGAATTCCTAGGAATTCCAAACGATTCCAAGACATGCAAATTAGGAAAAACATAAAAGCTTGGAATTTCTGGGAATATATGGCAATGTGTTAAAACTGTACTTGGAATTATTAGAAATTCCTAGGAATTCCCAATAATACCAAAACTGATAATGAAAGGGCTTGGGAATGTCTGAGAATATATGGGAATGGCTAAATTAAATGGCTTGGGCTAATAAAAATGGTTGGGAATTTATGAGAATAAATAGGAATGACTAAATTAAATATGAGAAATATTGGCAATTTACTTGGAATAGCAACTATAAGTCCCTGACTTAAATACTTGACAGACTTCAAGTTGAGGATATTTCAGTGAAATGTCTTTGGAACCTCCAGGAAGTTATGAAAAAGGGCATTTAATGTATCACACAGTCAAACAAGTCTTAACTTGTTTTCTAAACATTGAGATATTCCTGAACCTTTGAGGACAGGTCAGGCAAACAAAATTGAAAGGTCCATACATGACTCAAAAATTAATAAATAAATAAATTCCTTGTGTAAATTATGTGTTAGTTTGCTTGTTGAATTGAGGACACCAACTGAATAAAGGATGAATACATACATGTTCCAAAGCAGCAAAAGCATCTTATTATGCTACTATTTTCTGTTTACAGAAAAAGTATATCCTTAAAAATTGTCCATGACACAAGTAACTATAAAGTGTCTTAAAAAAATATTGTTCATAACACAGCTTCAACCACACTCCATTGAAGTTAGGCAGTGTACTAGGCATGGATTTGCAGAGTTCCCTTTGAGAAAGAACACTTTTTTCCACAATGTCCTCTTCCTTTGCCAGTTGAAATTTACCTCTGAAAATAAAGTATAAAATAAAAGTAAACGAGAAGTCATGAAATGATGCCTTCAAATAGATACTATTATCATACCACTGTACGACCTCACTCATGCAGTTTTATTGAAAACATACTCAGGAGATGATGTGTGTAGGGGCAGATACATGTAGGTTGGTGTGAGCTGGTCCAGAAGAGCTGTCCAGCTCTGCACACATTGTCACCTGATTACTATAGTGTGCACGCAAGTCTTCATTCATTTAGTATTTTATCAAGACCTTTCCGTAACTTTCCAATCAAATTCAGCCTTAAAATGGTGGTATGATAAAATACTTCTTGACTACGCTGTATTAGTTAGGTCAGGCTGGACGGAAAAATATTTGGATCTCGGTCATGGCGCATGGAACTACTCTGCCTGTATTCCATGCGCTAGAGCCAAATACTTTCCCATCCAGCCCTCCCACTCAGTCAATAAGTATATATTATTATTACACACTGTAGGAGACAATTACACAACAATGACTTTTAAGAGCATATCACGTAATTATTGACGACAGGACTTGTGATTATTTCACTCTAATGACTTCATTTTCTTGTGGATTTCATGTTAGTAAAGAAAATGAATACAACAGTAGGTAATGTCGAGGAAGGGATTTAAGAACCCCCAGCCACTTATTTACAAGTGCATCAATGTTTTGAATATGAACAAAAGAGACCATTCTTATTCAATGGCATGCAAATGGGGTCAGATATTCTTAATTTTTTGCTTGTCGACCGCAGGGTCAGCTGTACCCAATCTTTTGACTGAGTAACAGTTTGATTAATATTAATGTTTGTGCTGCTGCACTGTATACAAAGCGAGCTGTTGTAAAGATCGTTTCTGAACTGGTTGCAGAACGAGAGTGCTCCTTGATGATATAAAGCTGTATAAACTCGAGCATACAAATAATTCTTTTATTCAACCTATTCAATGGCAAGAAAATTCGACATCTCCGAATTATATTCTATATTCCTCTAAAAGTCTAACTCATTATTAAAATTTCAATATGTTTCAAATGAAGCTCCTTTTTTTCACAGGATGTTTATGTGTGGGCACCATACTCGGCTTTTCTGTCGACACAAAATGGGCCATTCCATGTAATGTCTGCAACTCCCCCCCTCCCCCCCCCCCACCCCCTACTCCCATTGAAGTACAGGGAAATCCTAAAGGGAAGGGAGGGGGTTTCAAAAGTCATTTATGAAGGAGTAGCTATGTCGGTTCCTTTGATCTCTCAAAAACATCTCCCTTTTTTAGTGGGGGTGCGTACATTAAATGGAATGGCCCAATGGCATCCAACTGCATAAGACATAGTTTAGAATCTGTTCAAGAAATTAAAGATTAATACTGTACCTTTATGTAAGAGAAGGTAGCTTTGCATCGAATACTTCAACTCTTCAACCACTGGCATAAAAAGACTATCCATGTTTTCCTTTCTGGCGTACATAAACGACACGGCGATAGCCACCAAATACAAGAATAGTGCATGAGCCAGAGGGGGTGAGTGGTACCACTTAAGGGGACAAAGAGTGACGTACATTTTTGGAAAGCTCTTTACCCTTAGTACAAGAATATATGTGATAGCATTTGCCAAAGTGTCATCTTCCATGGTTCTTCAAGGGGGTGGGGTGAGTAACATTTTTGGTCCTATCCTGCACTTCCAGTTAATCATGAAGTTCCACTGGCCTACCCATCTAGTGTGTGGGGATTTATCTTCTGCAAAATAATTATAAAAACGACTCTTTTTTCTTTGCGATCCTGTGATGTTAATTTTTATGCACTGTAAAAGTTTTTTGAGCCTTCAGTCCGAGCCGCTGACCACTTTGCCTCGTGCCATAGCCACAAGTGTAGTTGTTTCACGTAAGCTGGGCTTTCTTATGAAGAAACCGTAAAAATGCATAACTCACCCTTCAGACGATGAAATGTGTAATGAAGAGATTCAGGTAAGACTTTTTATTGAAATATTAGGCAATTCTTAAGCTAGGTTGAGGGTTAAAGAAACGTTTTTGTGGAAAAGGAATTTGAAAGCCGCAGGCTTGCAACCACAGATATTACAAATGTCATTGACAAGTGTTCTGCTCACATCCGACGTTCCATTACGGATATGAAGTATACCAAAGTATACCACCCCATGGCCAATTCATGGAGGACATGTTGTACCAGACAGTTTCCCAGTTCCAGAATGCCTGGTCAGATTCTTTACTGGAGTCCTCCGTGGCGACTGCACCGCAGCTAATCCGTCTACAACAATACAGATGTTGATCAAATTTTTCAGCCAAGATCTCATTTATGCAACATCTGTGGCCAAAGCAAACCTCCTAAACACATTCCGTTGTCGTATGGGGTGAAAACGCTGACTGAAAATGTAGAATTAATACAAATGCTGAATAGAGTCGGACACGGTGTGTCCTACTGTCAACTCGAAAAAAATGACACAGCTTTGTGCCTTCAGAAGATGGCAGCAAACTTAAATCAGAAGGTGGTTCTTCCAGGGACTATTCAACGTACCTAACGTGTTCCCCAACCTGACATGGGATAACATCGACAGGTTAGAGGAGAAACTCACAGGAAAGGGAACCAACCACTCACCGTGTTAATGGAATTGCTGTATGAATCAACTTATACGGACCACAACCCCCCAGTATACAGCCTCCAGTAATCAGCAAACGAAAGCAGAGGACCATCACGCAGGAAGTTCAGCCTCTAGCCGCATTCATCTTAGGAGACAGGGTAGGTCCACAGGCCCTCAGAACAGCTACGATTGATTATGGTGGCCAGGAACAGATTTCCAGAAGAAAGGACCTACTTTGGCTTATTGCAAGACTAGTTAAAGGAGACAATCAGCGAATCCCAAGCTGGACAGGCTTTAACATCAAGTTTCATAGCCATGAACCGGTTATGCAAGATGTTGTTGGATATCTTCCTAGAGTAAATGCTCCCATGACTCAGCTATCCACAGTCAATTAGATCTTGCGTCATTCAGAGGATATCAGGAAGATTTTAAATCTACGTCAGATTGTTGTTGTCATGAACCAAGCACTTTACGCCAAAGCTTGTGAGGACGCCTGGAAGCACAAAGATCTCTAAGCTGAAGTTCTTCTCAGGCTAGGAACTTTTCATACAATTTTCAACCTTCTATCCATAATTGACAAACGGTTCCAAGACGCTGGTTTGCGCCATATCTGCACTGAATCAGGAATAATCCCAGAAGGTTCAGTCTCAGGCGTCCTCGAAGGAGATGTGCAATCGCATGGTTCCAGTTCACAAGTGCATCTACGAGGCCCTACTGCGGGTCATCTGGAAACAGTTCATTGCCTGGGAAACGAATGACTATCCAAACAAGCTGATGCAGCTACGCGCAATCCACTCTGAGGCTGAAGAAATAGCTGAAACCTTCAGTGTGTCGCAGTACAAAAACGTCTTGAACAGCGAGTCCTTGTTGCAGGTGTACCAACTGTGGAGTCATTACCTGGAACATCTCCGCCACGAGAATAGCAAGTTGTGCGCCTTTTGGATGTCCTACATCCACCTTGTTGGGGATGTGCTGTTAGGCCTCATCTGTGCATCCCGAGAAGGTAACTTGTTGCTGCATCTCTATGCGGTTCATCACATGATCCCATGGTGCTTTGCATACGACAAGTTCAATTATGCAAGATATCTGCTGGGGTACTACACACAAATGGCGTACCTTCCAGTGGAACATCCTGGTGTACATCGGAATTTTATGGAAGGTCGTTTATCTATGCAGCTAGCCGGCGAGAGTCCGTTTGGGAGGATTCTCCTGGATCAGACCATAGAGGTAACTGTCAACAAAGACACAAAGACGACAGGGATTGTGAAAATATTCGGCTTGAAGACTGGCGCTGTAAATAGATTTTACCTTACGGCAGAGTACAGGTGTGCTTTTCTCGATCAGCTGAAGAGTTTAGTACAAGCAAAGCGACCTCAATTTCACCACGATGAGATGCAATCACCGAGAATGCCTAAACATGAAAAGCAAGTATTGGCAGTTGAAGCCCTCATCGAGAGCTGGAATAATCCATTCGTAGGAAACCAAGACCTCAACAGCATCTCGACAGCGAAAGAAGTTCCTGCAGATATTTTCATATGAATTACTTCACGCCTGTGAGAACAAGAATTACAGCAATTCAAGGAGGAAAAGCTTCAAAGCTCCCCTCCCAAGAAGACGTGTTACGATCCTGTGAAGTTGAAGATGTTTACGTCACTCAGTAAGAAGAAAGCAGTCTTGTCTCAGGGAAGAACCATGATACTCAAGGTCGAGAGATCTCTTTTCGGGAGAATGATAATTACCGGACAAAGACGGAAGATTGAACTTAAGGACATGCTACAACATAGCCTTAGTCCTATGCCTTGGACATTGACGTCGATAGCAGAGGATTCTCCCCGGAAGAACAACAAGGCGGTATTGGCTTCTTAACTGCGAAAGAATGTCCAGCTAGCTGACAAGTCACCAAATACCTTAGCTACGGTTATAGATGGGATGGCTCTCGAACAGAAAGTGAGCATCGAAAGTACCCAAATCGCGTTTGGAAGCCTGACATCCCCCTTGATGGCCATGGTCTTACTTGAAGGCTTAGATAGCAGCAGGATCAACTGCGTTTTCGACACCTATTACGAAAATCCCATGCAAGTGGAAGTGCCTGGAGTGCAAGAAGTGAACATTACCGCCCCACAGCTGATTAAGTACTGGAAGAAGTTCGTGAGCCAGGTGAAGAACAAAACAAGCTTGATAAGGTCGAGGAATGGCAAACTGAGCAGTACGTCCAGAGAATTCAGCGGAATAAAAAAGAGCTGTATGTCACCTGTAAGGAGAAATGCTGGATGATTTCTGGAGACAGAACAGTGGAAATGCTGGAGTTATGTAGCTGGCAAAAGGAGGCTGTCACTCGTCTACTGCTACGTGCAGGTGGTTATGACGCCGTGGTAGTCAGCTCAGAAGATACCGATGCGTTTGTGCTGCTTCTGGCCTTTTCCAGTTCCATTGATGCCAGTTAATTCCAGAAATGCGGTACTCAGACGCGTACAAGGTTGACTGACATTAGTAAATTGGTTGCTACTACCGGGGAATATGTTTGTCAGGCTCTCGTTGGTCTTCACTCCTTCACCTGATGTGACACAGTTGGTGCTTTTGCTGGTAATGGCAGATTCCTCGCCCTAAAGATTGTCAAGTCAGACAATGATGAAAAACAAGCATTCACTGAGCTGGGTCAATCCTGAGACGTCTTGGAAGACCTTTTCCTGAGCATCGAGAAGGTGACCTGCTCTTTCTACTCATCTGGGGCAAATGCAAGTGACGTGAATGATCTTAGATACAATCTTTTCTTTGCGAAGAATGGAGAGATTGAGTCCTACCAGTTACCACCTTGTAAAGACTGCCTGCGAAAGCACACCATGCGGGCAAACTAACAAGCGTGTATCTGGAGGCGCAGTCTGTAGTGTAGCCCATCAATCCTTGACCCAGTTGGATTCGGATGGAAGATGGGAAGCTCAGCAGAAGACGAATCAAGTCTAACAATTGACTGGATGGGTGGAAAGCCTGTTCCCGAGGTAGTGCTGGAGCTTCTTGCATGTAGATGTCCCAGATCGTGCAGACTTTCAGACTGCGTTTGCATGGCGAACGTCCTAACATGTACACGGACTTGTGTTGACCGCAGGATTGTGAAAACCAAGCCGCACGGGAGGATGTGGAAGTCATTGTTTATGGAGATAGCGAAGAGGAGGATGAAGGTGGTTACTGAGAAGTCCGCTTATATACCTGATACTCCATTGTTGTGTTCCTCGGCCACTGTCCCGGCCTAACTGTCAGTTCCAGGGATTTTTAACTTGTTCATGCATTGAAGAAGTGAAACACAGTTGACTAGCAGTTGTGCCATTTGAATACCTCTGAACTTAGAGTGAGACTCTGGCACATGAAGATTGATGGCTACTCAAGAACAAAAAACTGTGCGAAAGCGTGCTTTACTGTGCTTAAATCAAGTCCAGAATAGAGCAGTTTTCAATCGACTGTCGAAAGTAATGTGTATTTGCTTTGTTTTTGTCTTACTTTGCTCTGCGGTTGGTAAAAAAAAAACAGCACCACTTTCTCAACCAATCAAAAGTGAAACCAAAACCAATCCCGACTTGCTCACGTTTCGTGCTCGTTTCGTGCTTGGCGTCGGTTACATGTATTTGTTTGTCGTTCTGAATGGTTCATTACGTTGTTTGTGTCTGTTGTAATTGGCAAATCACAACGATAACTTTATTTACTCAATTAACAAAAATACATAAATTATGTATTGGTCATAAATTATGTTATGTATTATATATTGGTCAGAGTAATTGCTTTTGTTTTGCTATCACGGCACTCAAGAAAACCGCTCTAACACGTGAGAGTAACTTGTTGACTGCCTCAGAGGAAAGTATTAAAAAGAAACTTCACATTTCATGATGAAACTTAGTTCTATTTCCATTTTTCATACCAATTCAAATTAGTAGGAGCAGATGTGATTTACGCAATCCAACTAAATAGCAAAATTTGACCTATTGGCAGCGATAGGCCACTTTGTTTAGTTTGAATGGAATCTAGGGGACTGGGTACTAGTTATCAAGGATGCCAAAAAGTGCAGTTTTGTTGTCACAGTAGACATTTTTTTGGCTTTAAAGTACTGGATAATGATCTATAGCAAGTAGGAAAAGATTAAAGCATAAAACAATGTAATATTATCGAATAAGAAAGCACTAGAAAAAAAGAATGCGTTCTCGACCATTAAAGCTCACGTGACCAGTCATGTGATTACACCCTCCTTGCATACGGTGAAATTTGAATTAACCAATCAGCATTCAGTAGGCGGGAAAAACTGTGGTGTCCTGACGTCATGCAGATTTTGTGCTCTTCGCTTCGATTTCTGCGTGATCAGCGAAAGTTTATACTGTGGAGATGCGGTTTTATTTCAGCGTTTTCTTCAAATTAACCACTTGCCTTACTTCAATTTATTAAAGTCACAACTGTTTGCAATTATATGGGCTGGATGAGCAACCAGAATCGATTCAAAACTTTTTTCTGCGGCGGGAGACATCGCTAACTGGACTTGAATGCGAAGGAGGCTATAAAGGTTTTCCTCTTGTCCTACTGAATATCAATTTTCACAAGAAACTTCACATCACTTTCACTCTCCTTGGCATCGTTTATGACATGGCTGTCTACTAACTGAGCAGCTCTGAGTAGCGTCGGGTACAATCCGTCTTCTGTCCTTGTAAAGATCTTTGGTCACTTCATACTTGTTTTCATCGTGTTCTTCATGTCTGGTTTTAATTCACACCAACATCCAACTTCCAGCTGTGATTGCCTGCTGTCAACGAGAGTGGTCTTATCGCTTAGGGAATAATGTTCCCGTTCATCAGATCAGAGATACATCATGAATGTTTGACAAATTCGATCTACAGTCGTTGTATGGTTGCGCTACACAGCTCATGCTTCAATTTGGAAATAGGCAAGTTTGTATAATTTTCCACATACCCGGAGACAAACGAAAAGGCCTTTTTGGAATTTGGAGCTTCCTTGTGTCAGCGTAACAGCAAAAGGCTCGTGGTGAAAAGCTGCAGAAAATTTACTTTTCTTCTCAAAAGTCAAAACTCACCTGAAATTCAGGCCGAGCAAAACAAAGAAAACACGCGGACCGCCAAGGAAACGACACTTTCGCTTGCTTTATTCACCACGGAAAGTCAAAATAATTATTACCTAGCCCGTCTTTATAAATGGGTAATTAACTTGACTAACTGGATTGGAACGGTAATTGCAGGAACAAAGTTTATTTAGTCGAATATCGATACGCTTATTTTTTTCTCGCTTCAATTTCCACTCCAGATAAGGTATCCTTCAAAACTTGCAATCAATCGACTTTTACAGACAGAGAGCAAAGAGAGGCAAATGTGTAATTTCTCACGAAATTTCAAGAAGATTTAAATTGTTATAATTAAAAGGAACAAATTTGAGAACTACTCTAGGATTCAGGCAGGAGGAGTTTATTCAAAAAGGAGAAGTGAAAGTAATTTTAAAAGAGCAAAATGCAGGTCAAGCGGTCCTGCATCAGTCCCGGCAGTACCGAAAGAGATTTGGAATTATAAAACTCTGCGTTACGTCGGATTCGTTGCAAAAAGGAAGAACCGATAATCACAGGCGACTCTAAGAGATGAAGTTGTTCTTCAGAAACCAATTAAAAAATTTATGATCCGGCTGTTTAGTATAAGCTTATTTCTTGGGTGGTAGTTGCATTATTAAAGCTATGTAAACGTGCCTCTGGAAACTTGGGCGGCTTAAATCAGAAAATGGGAGAGTGTGATAATTTTTCCTTTCTCAACAAGCACTCGTAACGCCATTCAACTTGTAACGATGCTAATGTCACTTCAACTTCTGTTTTATAGATCATACAAATCCGCTAAAAATCTTACTGGAATTAGCTGTTTTGTAGCTCTCATGATGGCGTTGTTGTTTCTCCGAATCTGATCCCAGCGGGGCCCGCTGGAAGTAGAGCAGCTACAGTCAACTCTTCTGATATCAGGAATAAATTCTGATGTAATATTACGGTTTTAGACGGTTTTAGTCGTCGTCTTGTCACTCTTCTTATCCTTTAAACAATGCACACTTTTAATCCAAGACAAGCCGCACAAAACGCAAACACTAGCAGCTTCGATCTTCGTACTAATTTTTACCTTTCTTGCAAGAGCGACAATACAATACAATTGGAAAATACCCTGCCTTTGAATGGATCGAGAACCCTATATAGCTTCAGTCGCTATAAACTCTTGCTTTTGCTTACAGACACAAAATACTGGGGTTTCCTCTGTTTTCAGTCGTAGCATTCTGAACCGTAACCGAGAACACTGACAGGACACCACGGTTTTGACTGCCGCTCGTATCGCGGGCGCAGTTGCCGTATGCAAGGCTGTCCAAAAGTATTGATTAAAATGGCGTACTGGTTAACTAGACTTCATTTTTGACTTGTTTACCAAGTCGTTTCCCCAGTTCCGCACAATAAAGTAAGTAAATTGTGTTGGGAATGCCATGTATTATTCTCACGTTGGAAAATGGCCCAAGGGGGGATGGGAAAGAAAAGGTGTCATTTTCCCCCTGAAGGTGACACAATTGGCAATGCTATCACTCGGAAATGTAAACTAGGGATGTTGACCTACATCACCATGGACATTAGCGTTTGTCCTCCAGAGTGGTACCAATCGGCCAAATTTAGGGTCCTGGCTCATGCACTAGAAGGGATTGGGATCTATGGACGACTGTATGGAGCGGGAGACTATATGGGATACTGGCATGAAGTATATACCAAACAATCCGAAATCACTGGTCACTGGTTACGCGCGCCTGCAATTTTTAAGCGTGCGGTTTTAAGTCACATGACCTTTTGAAAGCGGCCCGGTCGCATGGCTGTCTAACCGGTGAGGCCGCCATTTTCAAATTACGTTGAGGTGGTGCCAAGAGTTGCAAGTTTATCATACGCGAAAATGGTTTATTACACTATTCTTTTGGACTACTTTCGCTTACGATAAGTGAGGCTCAACCCAAGTTGCTTCAGTGGAAGTTGATAGTAAAGATGGTGGATAATTGTTCGATTCAAGGTGGTTGTAAACAGACTAACCGATTTCAAGGTAAGTGACTTACATTGTATTTTCTATCGAGGGCTTAAACAAATTAGTTCCCTTCTTTGCGACATTCTGCCAAATGAGTGTAACAAGCCTTAATACAGTGTGTAAAGCGTGCAATTCTTCAAGGAACAGAAATCAGAAGGGCCGTTGTTCAGTAAAATTGCCCCCAGGGTGGACAGTGTTAATTCTCACTGGTTAAAAGTAATAACGAATTCAAAACCACGTGTTAGTAGAGTGACTAACGCTTTTCATAATAAGTTTAGTTGAAGGTAATTTCATGTTGCCTACACGCTAAGCAACAATTTAGTTTCTCTCAGATATGTGAGCACATTAAATTGAATGCATTAAAAGCCTACATCTGTAAATTGTTCTTCAATGACCAGTCAAAGGCGATTGAACTTGAAATGAACATACATGTACATTTACCAATTTAGAAGGAGTGAGTTCTTAAACGTTTTGTGTGATTTAAATATATTATTGATTTTTTAAATCAAAGATACTGATACGTAACAACATGGTTTCATAAAATTAGAATGAGACCTCAGGTCTTTCCATTTGCATTTGACAATGCTCCAGTGGCTTAAGGTGGAATTTTGTGCATTTCTAAAAGTTTCCTTTTTAAGGGGTTTGCATGTGGAAGATTTTCATTGCAATCAACAATTTTAAAGTGGTTACCAGACTCATGGGTTTGTTCCAAACATTTGTGAATGTCCAGTGTGTGCCTAGATACATGTACTGAGCAATAATTTATCATGTGGGCATATAAAACCCCAAGACGTGAAACTCACATTGTCAAGAGGGTTAAAGACACATGTTTGACTGAAGCAGAGTTCAGCCATCAATTACACGTTGCATAGCTTTAAAAATGTTAAAACTTCAATTTCTTGACGAAAGGGGTCTTTGGATCACACTCCGTGATGCGAAACACAACATCCTGCGACAGAATTAAACACAATATTAAGCCGGACAGGGGATTACAAACATCAGGAAAGAAACTCATCATGTTGCAGATTATAGTAATTTAGATTCTTTAATAATTGTCTGTGACAAATTCAAATATGAGAGGCTGAAAAACCTATCGAGTTCTTAAATGAGGTAAATTCAACGTACCTTATATGTCGCTTAACAGACAATCCGAGGTCATATTTAACTGAACTCCATCATATAGTGATCTGAGAAAGATTGATGTGACCTCAAGATCAAAGTCTTGGAAATGCGACATTATTTTAAGTTGTAATGCTCAATTCAGTCACCATTTGAAAATCCTCCAAACTAAACCCACTACAAAAATGCAAGAGGCAGCATTGGTCGAAAGACTGAGATACACACATGTATATAAAGTGCAGTGTACAAAGATGTGAAGTAGGAGTCGTGCAGGCCTTCCAACCCCATTTTATAACTGAAAAATTCACATGGTCTTTGGGTAGGGTGTGATGAAGAGTTCTTGTTACCAATTTGGCAACTAATTTTCAGGATTTGGTTGACAATGCAGAAAGTTTAGGCACATTGGCAACTGTATTAGGCACAATTTCTTGCCCTGTGTAAAGTGTGTTGAACTGACTCTAGTTAGCCTGCGAGCAGGCACACTTAGTGTGCAATTCGCGCGAGTATCTTGGCGGCGGAAGTCGGCAAGCAAAGCGGGCCAGCGAGAAGAATGGTGCGAGGAAAAGTGAGCCTGCACGAAAGCCGTTGAATTTTGAATTCCGCCCCTGTGAGGTGACAAGTCTTAACTGTCAAGGTATCAATTATCTAACCAGTCAGCAAGCGAAGCAAAATCTAAACAAACACCACAGCAGATTTTCACACTCGAGAGGATCGAGTTCTTTATGAGTGTGCCAGAATAGTGTAAAAGAAAATTATAAACACAGTTGACAATTTTTGCCGCATTTAAATTAGACTTTCCACAAGTCGACCTCACGAGTTTCAGAGCACAAAAGCCATAAAGTGAGTGGAGCAAGCTTTTTAGGCTGCGAAGCGGTGGAGCGACGAAGTCCTGCACCATATAAAATGGGACAAAGGACTTTTTGAAAGTGTACATTTTAAAAATGTGTTCTATTCGAAATCAGTATACACTGTAGAAGTTAAAAATATCAAACTCCAGGGATATGAAACTTGCAATAACAAAGAGTATCGAGCTGCTACCTCAGAAGACTAATCACCCTTACATTATGCGTTGCAAACATCTGTAACCAGGAACAAGCGATACCATCTTCCCACAATGACAAATAACCGAACTCAGTGTAACAATGACTGCAAGATAATGCCCATTGCATGGTCAAAAAAAGATGTTACATTTCCTGTCATTACAGAGATCCCAAGAAGATAGGCTTGAAAACCACCATGCACTAAAACCAGTGTGGCTGATATTCCAAAAAATTGCACAAAACTACAATCGCTAACCAGACGCAACCAGCTGAGTCACGTTAAGAAATTGAATCGATTGAAAAACTGACAGACTGTTAACAGTTGTCCTATTTTCCTTCTCGCTAAAATTAGAAGAAGAAAGAGACTGCTCGCAGTCTAAGAAACCGAGAAAGGTGACAACCAGTGACACCACTTTGCTTGTTATTTGCCACAATAATAAAGTCTGTTATCGTGTGTCATTTCAAACCAATCAGAATACTGCGTTCATGGCGGAATGTGGAGAATTCAAAATTCAGTGGCTTTTCTGCAGGCTCACTTTTCCTCGCACCATTCTCACCAGCCCGCTTTGCTTGCCGAACTTCCGCCGCCAAGATATTTTGTACTTACACGAATAGCACACTAAGTGAGCCTGCTCGCAGGCTAGATTCTAGTAAGTTCTTTGCACGACTGGCATGAACCAAATATTAATTAAACTTACTGAACATCTTTTGTATCACACTAATTTTTTTAAGGTCGTTGCCCTGTATTGCATTGTGCATCCTTAATGCACACGATCTGTGGCGTCAATAGCGCGCACTCAAAGCGTGCGCATGTCTAGGGAGTAATGGATTTCCTATGAGGCTAAGCTCACCAGGGAAAAGAAAGGTCATTTACTCTTAAACAAGCATGGTGACCTATCTTTTTTTTCACTTACTTTTGTCCTACCATTCATCCTCTTTTTGTTCAAAGAGTTAGAAAAAAAACACATGTTAAAAAGAAAGGTTATTGCTAGAAACACATTACTCATGGAGATGAAATCACGACCTCGAGAACACGCACGTGAGGAAGGTTTGAAGTCAATTTCGTCTGATGCTTCGAGCATCTGCCATAAAACATCTAGTAAATTGTTCCTTGTTATCGGTATTTCACATCTAGTAGATTGTTTCAAGATTTGCTTTAATTATGTGCTTCCTGTTCCTATGGAAAGTAGCATAAACTGATCAAATACACATGTGTTTGTCAGGCGAAATTGCATGGAATTATGGGGTAACTTGAGACAATGATATCTCGTGAACGGACATGGGGACCTATTCTTTGTATTTTATATTTCAAAACATTGCATGATAGATAACAACTTGTGAAAGTTTGACAAAAATCATATGTTAAATTTTATTTTGGGGGAATGACCTTAATTCTTGTTTTGATTGCAAAATTATTGAAAAGTCTGTAACACATTATTTCAACTGGGCTAGATGGCTGACACTGTTAGTTACGTACTAGAACTTAAATTTCAGTTAAAACTGAACCTCTGCATGCATAATTACACATCTACATTGCTCCTTCAACAATCTCCTAGGATCTGCAAAGTACTGTACTACATGTACTGTGGTGTAGATAGAATTAGAGTATGGTTTACGTTCACCTTAGCTTAATATTAGTGCATGGTAAATAAATTTATTGTTTATGAGCTAAAGTTTTATTAATCAGAATATTTTTCTTCAGGGTCTACATATGTACACATTGTATGTACTCCCAGTTCTACAGCAAAACAGTTTGTTGATGCACATTGTACATGGCAAAGAAATGCATCACACTTGATCAGGTAAGTTACTCAAACATATACATTAGAATCCTCATTGTAACACTTCAATTTGTATTGCTTAGATCTGTTTTCTTCAAACATACCGGTAGTATGTGTAACATGTAATTAGGCTTTGGGTCACAGGCTGTTCTTCGGGGATTATGACAGAATTACGTACACAGAGTTTGGAATTGTTGAACTTTTCCATGGATTCATGTCATATCAAGGCAATATCTCCTTGCTGATAACTGCTTGAATTATTAAGACATGAAATGAATACTTCATGTAGATTATAGTGGACTACATATGTACATGTTCATGTACATTGTGACTACAATATTGAACAGTCACTGAAACAAACACCATGTGCTAGATATTGTAAATAACTACAGAGATTGGTCATGCATTAACCAAAAATGATTATATTTTTTAAGATGGTGGAGTAACCAGGATGAAACATATAAAAAATTTTAAAAATGTGCTCAACATGTTGTGTATAGCAAACAGAACATTTATTTATTTATTTTTTTATTTTTTTTTTTGCAACATAGAAATCTGTTTACTCACAAACAAACATTCGTGTACAACACTTGTTTTTTGTTTTGTTTTTTTTTGTAATTTTTTTTTAAATACTTTATTAACAATTAAGCACATTACATAAGTTGGTTGCGAGGCAATATTGCTTGGTTAACAAATAATACAAAAATTACATTGAATACATTGGTTACATTGAACTGATAACTTATTTTAGAAATTTTTGGACCCGGGGGCACTCAACGTTACAAGGCAATATTACCAATTTAACAAATAATACATTGAATATATTACTGATAATTTATTATTTTTTTTTTTTGAGAGTCTGAGGGGAGTACAAGTAGGGAGGTTTGGAAGAGGTGTATCTTGCCTGAGTTTTATCCAAATTCAACACGATATCCTATCTTGAGTTTGTTAACGAAAGCAGAACACTTAAATCAAACCCCTGACCTTCTGCACTCCAGCTGAACTACATGATACATTTTACTAAATAAATTAAGCTGCAAGGAAACTGGTAGTGAGGTAGATAATCTTACTAGGTTCATATTACATCATGTCCTGCATTTTGCTAGAAAGGGCAGTGTTGAGGGCATCCTGACTGTATGGTGACCTTGTAAGCAATGACCTACAATATAGCTCCTTCTAGACTCGTGTAAGCTTCATTCTGTACAATAAAAGTGGTTAGAGCTCCTGATTGGTAAACGGGAACACCTCAGATTCAGCTTTTCTGGGGGTCTCATTCCATTTCAACACCTACATCTACACTCATAGGTCCAGGTGGATGGTAAAATACCATGTATTTGGCTCTCAGGCATGGCACACAGACCTCCTGCATTTGGTTGATACGCCAAACATTAAGCCTTAAGCCATACATTAATTTTTCTTGTCTTACCTTCCCACTCATTCAATTAGAACATAATTATTACATGTAGTTTGAGAATTTTGAGAACCCCATACATGAACATGTGAAAGCCATCACCATGTATTCACTATCTACAGTGTTCTTTTATGGTGTATCAGAAAATTCTTCTCTGGTTAGTGGTTTTAAGGATTTGCAATTGTCTATCACTGTAATGCTAAAGCAATGTGAATGTCACTCAAGTGAGAGCTTAGCTTCAGATATCATTCTTATTGTGCCACTCAGGCCTCCACATCTTTGGAACACACTACTTGACTGTGTTAAAGAAGAAATGTTGAAGCAGTCGTAATTACTCAGAAAAAATCTGAGTCCTCCCAACGGGAGTCGAACCCAAGACCTTCCAGGTGCCGGTTGGATGCTCTAACCACTGAGCTATGGGGGACTCGTGGTGAGCGAGGCCATATAACTAGGTTCATATGTGACACAGGCCTGCTAACTGCAAGGCTCAATAATGTCAAATGCGATAAATGTAAACATGATAATGGAGTGACGACTGTGAGAAATGTGTTAAAAGAAGAAATGTTGAAGCAGTCGTAATTACTCAGAAAAAATCTGAGTCCTCCCAACGGGAGTCGAACCCAAGACCTTCCAGGTGCCGGTTGGATGCTCTAACCACTGAGCTGTGGGGGACTCGTGGTGAGCGAGGCCATATAACTAGGTTCATATGTGACACAGGCCTGCTAACTGCAAGGCTCAATAATGTCAAATGCGATAAATGTAAACATGATAATGGAGTGACACATTTCTCACAGTCGTCACTCCATTATCATGTTTACATTTATCGCATTTGACATTATTGAGCCTTGCAGTTAGCAGGCCTGTGTCACATATGAACCTAGTTATATGGCCTCGCTCACCACGAGTCCCCCATAGCTCAGTGGTTAGAGCATCCAACCGGCACCTGGAAGGTCTTGGGTTCGACTCCCGTTGGGAGGACTCAGATTTTTTCTGAGTAATTACGACTGCTTCAACATTTCTTCTTTTAACACATTTCTCACAGTCGTCACTCCATTATCATGTTTACATTTATCGCATTTGACATTATTGAGCCTTGCAGTTAGCAGGCCTGTGTCACATATGAACCTAGTTATATGGCCTCGCTCACCACGAGTCCCCCATAGCTCAGTGGTTAGAGCATCCAACCGGCACCTGGAAGGTCTTGGGTTCGACTCCCGTTGGGAGGACTCAGATTTTTTCTGAGTAATTACGACTGCTTCAACATTTCTTCTTTTAACACATTTCTCACAGTCGTCACTCCATTATCATGTTTACACTACTTGACTGTTTACTTTATTTTGTTTACTACTTGAACTGTAATTGTAAATGTATGTTGTGGTTCAAATTTGTCTTTAGTTTGAAACTTTTCAAACCAGATTAATTTTTATTTTCCTTTGCCTTAGATTTTGGTAATGAATCTGAGATAAAGGGAAATAAAAATTATACTGGTTTGAAAATTTTTAAACCAAAGAAAAATTTGAACCACAACCTGTACATGTACATATGTACCTTATATTTTATTGAAAATTAATGCTGCAACCTATTAATAATGTTGAGTGTATGACAGGTCTAGAATTTATATAAAATTTCGATTTTTTTTTCCTAGGACCACATGTATAAGGCCATCAGAGGACCGAACTCAGAAGACTGCTAACAGCAAGTGAACTAAAGGCCGCCAAAACAGATAAGACCTATATGTAAAATCAGTGAAGGCGGTACTTGATGATTGTTGAATTGTATTTCCAATTTTGCCTCATAAACAAAAATATAAGGCACAAAATGATATTGAACTAATTTTATCATTTAACTCCTGTTGAAGATATGTTGAAAACAGACATTCTGAGGTAAACTGAATATGCCCTTGTACCAAGAGCCCGGGAAAACTAGGGTTTTGTCCTGGTCCAAGCATGGTTAAAAAACCAGACCCTCGATTTGTCTACTTTAAATATCAGCAACTGACCTTTAAATTGAGGGATATTGTATCGTGTCCAACAGGTGTTTTTTTGTTACCATTTTGGGTCAAGTTTCTAATGTTTTCCCCACTTATTTAAGAAATCCCCATTTATTCCCACAATTCCTGACCATATTCCTATTTTTTCCCACATATTCCCAAAAATTCCCAGTTATTCTTTAACATTCCTTGGAATTCCTAGGAATTTCTGAATGTAACTGGGAATTCTATCTTTGATTTTCTTTTCGATGGAATTCCGAGGAATTTCAAGACAGCACCATTTAAGCTTGGAATTCCTAAGAATTCTTAGGCATTCCAAGTCCAAATTTACCGTGAAAATTCACACCTCAGATTCTTAGGAATTCCTAGGAATTCTCAGGAATTCCTAAGAATTTTTTCCTAGGAATTTTTAGGATATTCTTAGGAATTCCTAGGAATTCTCAGAGTTATTTTGCAAGGGTTACCCTTGCGAACAGAATTCCCAGAAAAGATGGAATTCCTAGGAATTCTTAAGAATTCCTAGGAATTCCAAACGATTCCAAGACATGCAAATTAGGAAAAACATAAAAGCTTGGAATTTCTGGTAATATATGGCAATGTGTTAAAACTGTACTTGGAATTATTAGAAATTCCTAGGAATTCCCAATAATACCAAAACTGATAATGAAAGGGCTTGGGAATGTCTGAGAATATATGGGAATGGCTAAATTAAATGGCTTGGGCTAATAAAAATGGTTGGGAATTTATGAGAATAAATAGGAATGACTAAATTAAATATGAGAAATATTGGCAATTTACTTGGAATAGCAACTTTAAGTCCCTGACTTAAATACTTGACAGACTTCAAGTTGAGGATATTTCAGTAAAATGTCTTTGGAACTTCCAGGAAGTTATGAAAAAGGACATTTAATGTATCACACAGTCAAACAAGTCTTAACTTGTTTTCTAAACATTGAGGTATTCCTGAACCTTTGAGGACAGGTCAGGCAAACAAAATTGAAAGGTACATACATGACTCAAAAATTAATAAATAAATAAATTCCTTGTGTAAATTATGTGTTCGTTCGCTTGTTGAATTGAGGACACCAACTGAATAAAGGATGAATACATACATGTACCAAAGCAGCAAAAGCATCTTATTATGCTACTATTTTCTGTTTACAAAAAAAGTATATCCTTAAAAATTGTCCATGACACAAGTAACCATAAAGTATCTTTAAAAAAAATATTGTTCATGACACAGCTTCAACCACACTCCATTGAAGTTAGGCAGTGTACTAGGCATGGATTTGCAGAGTTCCCTTTGAGAAAGAACACTTTTTTCCACAATGTCCTCTTCCTTTGCCAGTTGAAATTTACCTCTGAAAATAAAGAATAACATAAAAGTAAACGAGAAGTCATGAAATGATGCCTTCAAATAAATACTATTATCATACCACCGTACGACCTCACTCATGCAATTTTATTGAAAACATACTCAGGAGATGATGTGTGTAGGGGCAGATACATGTGGGTTGGTGTGAGCTGGTCCAGAAGAGCTGTCCAGCTCCGCACACATTGTCACCTGATTACTATAGGGTGCACGCAAGTCTTCATTCATTTAGTATTTATCAAGACCTTTCCGTAACTTTCCAATCAAATTCAGCCTTAAAATGGTGGTATGATAAAATACTTCTTGACTACGCTGTAAGTTAGGTCAGGCCGGACGGCAAAATATTTGGATCTCGGTCATGGCGTATGGAACTACTCTGCCCGTATTCCATGCGCTAGAGCCAAATACTTTCCCATCCAGCCCTCCCACTCAGTCAATAAGTACATATTATAATTTGGAGACAATTACACAACAACGACTTTTAAGAGCGTATCACGTAATTGACGACAGGACTTGTGATTATTTCACTCTAATGACTTCACTTTCTTGTGGATTTCATGTTAGTAAAGAAAATGAATACAACAGTAGGTAATGTCGAGGAAGGGATTTGAGAACCCCCAGCCACTTATTTACAAGTGCATCAATGTTTTGAATATGAACAAAAGAGACCATTCTTATTCAATGACATGCAAATGGGGTCAGATATTCTTAATTTTTTGCTTGTCGACCACAGGGTCAGCTGTACCCAATCTTTTGACTGAGTAACAGTTTGATTAATATTAATGTTTGTGCTGCTGCACTGTATACAAAGCGAGCTGTTGTCAAGATCGTTTCTGAACTGGTTGCAGAACGAGAGTGGTCCTTGATGATATAAAGCTGTATAAACTCGAGCATATAAACAATTCTTTTATTCAACCTATTCAATGGCAAGAAAAGTCGATATCTCCGAATTATATTCTATATTCCTCTAAAAGTCTAACTCATTATTAGAATTTGAATATGTTTCAAATGAAGCTCCCTTTTTCTTCACAGGATGTTTATGTGTGGGCGCCATACTCGGCTTTTCTGTCGACACAAAATGGGCCATTCCATGTAATGTCTGCAACCCCCCCCCCCCCCACTCCCATTGAGGTACAGGGAAATCGTAAAGGGAAGGGAGGGGGTTTCAAAAGTCATTTACTGTATGAAGGAGTAGCTATGTCGGTTCCTTTGATCTCTCAAAAACATCTCCCTTTTTAGTGGGGGTGCATACATTAAGCTTAAATGGAATGGCCCAATGGCGTCCATAAGACATAGTTTAGAATCTGTTCAAGAAATTAAAGATTAATACTGTACCTTTATGTAAGAGAAGGTAGCTCTGCATCGAATACTACAACTCTTCAACCACTGGAATAAAAAAACTATCCATGTTTTCCTTTCTGGCGTACATAAACGACACAGCGATAGCCACCAAATACCTCAAACAATCCGAACACTCCAGGAAAGAATCACTGGTCACTGGTTACGCGCGCCTGCAATTTTCAAGAGTGCGGTTGTAAGTCACATGACCAATTGAAAGCGGCCCGGTCGCATGGCTGTCTAACCGGTGAGGCGGCCATTTTCAAATGACGTTGATGCATGTGCCAAGAGTTGCAAGTTTATCATACGCGAAAATGGTTTATTACACTATTCTTTTGGACTACTTTCGCTTACGATAAGTGAGGCTCAACCCAAATTGCTTCAGTGGAAGTTGATAGTAAAGATGGTGGATAGTTGTTCGATTCAAGATGGTTGTAAACAGACTAACTGATTTCAAGGTGAGTAACTTACATTTTATTTTCTATCGAGGGCTTAACCAAATTAGTTCCCTTCTTTGCGACATTCTGCCAAATGAGTGTAACAAGCCTTAGGGGCCCATTACAGTATCTTTTTAGGCCGTTGCTAGGGAAAAATGAGTTTGCTGTAACTCAACACATGTATGCTTTCATTGGACCAAATTTGGACAACATTCATTGAGGGCAAGTATGGTTCAGTTTATGATGTCATCGGACCGCGCCCCATGTCACGTGATCAGAAACCGAAAAATGCGTTTTTACTTCAAGACTTACCTTTTTGTCCATAATTTCTTGTACCGTACCATTTCATAAGCCGTCTTGAGGAAATTTAAGCATGCATTTTGGTTTACGAGGAAAAATAAACAAATAAGAATGAAAAATGTGCTTCTTTGACCACTCTTTTGGGTATAATTTTTTTGTTTTCTGTTTTTTCGCAAAAAGGATGCTTAAATTTCGAGAAAAAAAGATGTTTTTTCGAATTCTTTTAAAATGCAGCAGCTACGTTTACTTCTCGATGAGAAAAGTACATTTGTCGCGGCACCGGAAGCGACGCTACTTTTTTCAATGGCCAGGTGCCTAAGCGTTAAATGGCTAGGTCGCTAAGGCGATAATTTTCCCATTCTTGGCATCCTGGAGGGTAGCTGAGCTGAGCTGAGCTGTTGTTGGAATGATGGCCGCGAGTCAGATAAAAGCCGTCGAACTGGATGTGTAATGATGATTGGTTTTTCAGTTGGATTGCTTCAGTTCTCGCTTCTTTCACGCTCCAGTCGGCGATCTGATTTACGAACGGCGCAAGCCATTCAACAATGTGGATCCACGGAGTCGAATTGACTTGGTCCAGACTTAGAGTCCAGAGAATTTTATGATAAACTTTGAAATACTGCCCACTGACAAGGAATGAAAGAGCAACGATTACGTTACGTATTGCAGACCTTGGACGAGTTGTGGCTTTCACGACAGAGGTATCACTCTTCAAGCTGAATTTCTGTCCACCTCGACTGCACTCGAACTCAAACTATTCAACTGTGTTTTGTTTTACCGAACAAAATTCGTATTTCTCAGTCCTTTCTACAGTCACAGTCTTTTAGATCGCTTAAATTACTTTTTGCTAATTTCTCAAGTGATGTTGTTAGCAGACGTTGCCCATCAGATGTATCTAGCTCACCATTATTTGTCAGGTATTCTATCGTGTGCTTTAATAATAGCATTGTCAATGTGGGCATGAAATTCGCGCGATAGAGCTGCTTTCAAGGACAATTTTAATACAAGCTTCCTTTCTTGCTGTATGCTGCTCCACGCTGTCTTGCGACAGTGGCTGCAAGTCAGTGGCCTCAAGAGCTTCGTTTCTTGAAGAGCTGTCTAAACACTGGAGTTGCTCAGGTTCGGAAGGACAGTTCACAGGTTCGCACATCGATTACAGTTTTCTAGCAAGCGACGTCAGGTAGCTTGGGAGCAGTCGAAGTCACGGCCGCGGACACAGGGATCTCTTTATGGGTTCGGGATGATGGCACAGTACTTATTTCGGTTTGCCTTCGCATCACTGACATTTCTATCCCCGACCTGACACTGAAAATCTTTGAATGTCGGCTTTTCGCGATCTGCATTTCCCCATCGACTTGCAGCCATCGCTGCGCTTTCTTTTTACGTGCGTACGTGGATAGCTTCGAGCTCATTTTCAACTGAAACATCCAGTTTAAGAAATAAAGGCACAACTCACATGTTGTAAAAGTAAAGCAAAAAATTAAAATCAATTTAAAAAGTAAACAAAAAAGTTTCTTTTGTGTTTGTCGTAACGAAATAAAAAAATTGTCGGCGACTTGAACCGGCGACGGGCCGGCGCCGGGAGGCCAGAAAGCGCGCGAAAAATTTGCGGACGACCGGAAGTAAAATTGCACGTGCATGGCAACCGCGTATCATAGCAACGAGATACTTTAATGGGCCCTTAATACAGTGTGTAAAGCGTGCAATTCTTCAAGGAACAGAAATCAAAAGGGCCGTTGTTCAGTAAAATTGCCCCCAGGGTGGACAGTGTTAATTCTCACTGGTTAAAAGTAATAACGAATTCAAAACCATGTGTTAGTAGAGTGACTAACGCTTTTCATAATAAGTTAGTTGAAGGTAATTTCATGTTGCCTACACGCTAAGCAACAATTCAGTTTCTCTCAGATATGTGAGCACATTAAATTGAATGCATTAAAATCCTACATCTGTAAAGTGTTCTTCAATGACCAGTCAAAGGCGATTGAACTTGAAATGGCTATCGTTACTTTTAGGGGACTCGCGCTACATAGGGAAAAAACCAGTGAAACACTGTTTGAATGCACGCGCAAAAATGACGAGTGACAAATTTGATGACGAGCGTTTATTAGCGAGAAAAACATTTCAAAACAAAATGAAAAACGGTTAAACACTCATCTACAGTATTTAGGGTTAAGCACTGATCGATAGTGATTAGGCCTAAGAACTCATCTATACTTCTGTTTAGGGTTAAGCACTGATTCTACGACGGTTAGCTTTGTTATCGTTGAGTTTAGTTATTTCTAAACTTTGTACAATTAATTGAATTCGTCATTTTTGCGAGTGAATTAAATTCGTCATTTTTGCGCGTGCATTCAGACAATTTTTTCTCTATGTAGCGCGAGTCCCCTAAAAGTAACGAAAGCCCTTGAAATGAACATACATTTGCCAATTTAGAAGGAGTGAGTTCTTAAACGTTTTGTGTGATTTAAATATCTTATTGATTTTTTAAATCAAAGATACTGATATGTAACAACATGATTTCATAAAATTAGAATGAGACCTAGAATAATAGCAACTTCAGGTCTTTTTCATTTGCATTTGACAATGCTCCAGTGGCTTAAGGTGGAATTTTGTGCATTTCTAAAAGTTTCCTTTTTAACGGGTTTGCATGTGGAAGATTTTCATTGCAATTAACAATTTTAAAGGGGTTACCAGATTCATGGGTTTGTTCCAAGCATTTGTGAATGTCCAGTGTGTGCCTAGATACATGTACTGAGCAATAATTTATCATGTGGGCATATAAAACCCCAAGACGTGAAACTCACATTGTCAAGAGGGTTAAAGACACATGTTTGATTGAAGCAGAGTTCAGCCATCTATTACACATTGCGTAGCTTTAAAAATGTTAAAACTTCAATTTCTTGACAAAAGGGGTCTTTGGATCACACTCCGTGATGCGAAACACAACACCCTGCGACAGAATTAAACACAATATTAAGCCGGACAGGGGATTACAAACATCAGAAAAGAAACTCATCATGTTGCAGATTATAGTAATTTAGATTCTTTCATAATTGTCTGTGACAAATTCAAATATGAGAGGCTGAAAAACCTATCGAGTTCTTAAATGAGGTAAATTCAACGTACCTTATATGTCGCTTAACAGACAATCCGAGGTCATATTTAACTGAACTCCATCATATAGTCTGTGATCTGAGAAAGATTGATGTCACCTCAAGATCAAAGTCTTGGAAATGCGACATTATTTTAAGTTGTAATGCTCAATTCAGTCACCATTTGAAAATCCTCCAAACTAAATCCACTACAAAAATGCAAGAAGTAGCATTGGTCGAAAGACTGAGATACACACAAAAAATGTATATAAAGTGCAGTGTACAAAGATGTGAAGTAGGAGTCGTGCAGGCCTTCCAACCCCATTTTATAACTGAAAAATTCACATGGTCTTTGGGTAGGGTGTGATGAAGAATTCTTGTTACCAAATTGGCAACTAATTTTCAGGATTTGGTTGACAATGCAGAACGTTTAGGCACATTGACAACTGTATTAGGCGCAATTTCATGCCCTGTGTAAAGTGTGTTGAACTGACTCTAGTTAGCCTGCGAGCAGGCACACTTAGTGTGCTATTTGCGTGAGTATCTTGGCGGCGGAAGTCGGTGAGCAAAGCGAGCCAGTGAGAAGAATGGGGCGAGGAAAAGTGAGCCTGCACAAAAGCCGTTGAATTTTGAATTCCGCCCCTGTGAGGTGACAAGTCTTAACTGTCAAGGTATCAATTATCTAACCAATCAGCAAGCGAAGCAAAATTTAAACAAACACCACAGCAGAATTTCACACTCGAGAAGATCGAGTTCTTCATGAGTGTCCCAGAATAGTGTAAAAGAAAATTATAAACACAGTTGACAATTTGTGCCGCATTTAAATTAGACTTGCCACAAGTCGACCTCACGAGTTTCAGAGCACAAAAGCCGTAAAGTGAGTGGAGGAAGCTTTTTAGGCTGCGAAGCGGTGGAGCGACGAAGTCCTGCACCATATAAAATAGGACAAAGGACTTTTTTGAAAGTGTACATTTTAAAAATGTGTTCTATTTGAAATCAGTTTTCACTGTAGAAGTTAAAAATATCAAACTCCAGGGATATGAAACTTGCAATAACAAAGAGTATCGAGCTGTTACCTCAGAAGACTAATCACCCTTACATTGTGCATTGCAAACAGCTGTAACCAGGAACAAGCAATACCATCTTCCCACAATGACAAATAGCCGAACTCAGTGTAACAATGACTGCAAGATAATGCCCATTGCATGGTCAAAAAAAGATGTTACATTTCCTGTCATTACAGAGATCCCAAGAAGATAGGCTTGAAAACCACCATGCACTAAAACCAGTGTGGCTGATATTCCAAAAAATTACACAAAACTGCAATCGCTAACCAGACGTAACCAGCTGAGTCACGTTAAGAAATTGAATCGATTGAAAAACTGACAGACTGTGAACAGTTGTCCTATTTTCCTTCTCGCTAAAATTAGAAGAAGAAAGAGACTGCTCGCAGTCTAAGAAACCGAGAAAAGTGACAACCAGTAACACCACTTTGCTTGTTATTTGTCACAATAATAAAGCCAGTTATCATGTGTCATTTCAAACCAATCAGAATGCTGTGTTCATGGATGAATGCGGAGAATTCAAAATTCAGTGGCTTTTCTGCAGGCTCACTTTTCCTCGCACCATTCTTGCCGGCCCGCTTTGCTTGCCAACTTCCGCGGCCAAGATACTTGCACGAATAGCACACTAAAACAATTAGTGAGCCTGCTCGCAGGCTAGATTCTAGTAAGTTCTTTGCACGACTGGCATGAACCAAATATTAATTAAACTTACTGAACATCTTTTGTATCACCCTAATTTTTTTAAGGTCATTGCCCTGTATTGCATTGCGCATCCTTAATGCGCACGATTTGTGGCGTCATAAGTGCGCGCTCAAAGCGTGCGCATGTCTAGGGAGTAATGGATTTCCTTTGAGGCTAAGCTCACCAGGGAAAAGAAAGGTCATTTACTCTTAAACAAGCATGGTGACCTATCTTTTTTTCCACTTATTTTTGACCTACCATTCATCCTCTTTTTGTTCAAAGAGTTAGAAAAAAAAACACATGTTCAAAAAAAAAAGGTTATTGCTTAGAAACACATTACTCATGGAGATGAAATCACGACCTCGAGAACACGCACGTGAGGAAGGTTTGAAGTCAATTTCGTCTGATGCTTCGAGCATCTGCCATAAAACATCTAGTAAATTGTTCCTTGTTATCAGTATTTCACATCTAGTAGATTGTTTCAAGATTTGCTTTAATTAATACATGTATGTGCTTCCGGTTCCTATGGAAAGTAGCATAAACTGATCAAATACACATGTGTTTGTCAGGCAAAATTGCATGGAATTATGGGGTAACTTGAGAGGATGATATCTCGTGAACGGACAAGGGGACCTATTCTTTTTATTTTATATTTCAAAACATTGCACAATAGATACACTACCAATTGCAGTTTAATGAAAATGCCATTAAAAGCTTGTTAAAAACCCATGAACCCATTTTTCATGGTCATGAAAATGGAGATTCCCCGTTTCATGGCGTTTGTCAAGCCCATGAAAATTCCATTAAATATTATCTGACTTAATTCATGACCCATGAAAAATCTTTCATGCCCATGAAAATTCCATGAAATATTACGTGATTTAATTGATGACCCATGAAAACATCTTTTATGGCCATGAAAATCTTGGACCACACCAAAGTTGATTCCATGGGGCATGAAATTTTCATTGCGCCCATGAATTATCCATGAATTACAGGTCATGAAAATTAGGGTAAGGTACATTAACCCACAAAACATGAAACGACAATTTTAATTTCACAAGGATCCACACAGAAAGTAAGCACACAACTAGTTTATACAGCAGAAACAAATCAAAGGGGAATTTTGACTTACACATTTTTTGTTTTTCTGTTTTCCTTGCTTTTCAAGTCCAGTTAATAACAAATCATTAGCCAAGCACAACATTGCACCAGCTCTGATTCTTGTGATAACATATACTATTTCAGTATGAAGTCCATCACTATTTGAAGTTCATTCCTCGTTAAGATATTACTGTGGAGTTTTTAAATGCCTTTGTAGAATTGCTTGAATTGGTGAAGTTCACAAAGTTTATTGGTCATAATTTTGTCATAATTACAATAAAAGGGTAACACTATCCCGCGAATAGCGACGGCTAGTCTGGGCGGGTAGTGTTTTACATTAATGAAACGAAAGAAGTCAAGTAACATACAAAATATAAACACGTGTGAATATTTGTATATTACATTTGTGTATAACCATATGTCTGTATAAGAATTTGTCTTTTAATCCAAGCTTTAAGCCAGGCTCAACCACACTGGAATTTCAGTCAGTTATCACTGTGCTCAAGGAGAGAAGGTGCAGTATTGTAGTGGTTACCGTGTTGGACTTCAGAACTGTGTTGTTTTGTTTCCTCAGTGGAAGCCTTTTCTTGCAACCATGTGTAAACTACTCATACACAAGGTCACTCCACCTTAAAAGTTAAGGACCTAAAAAATGATTCAACAGTTCTGAATTTTTCATAGGCTTAAAATTCCTTCATTAAAAGTGTTCTTTAACATTGCCTTGACGCGCATCGAGCACAATTAACTGCTGTTAGCTGTTAATATATATGTTATAAAAGACTGCTTTCAGATTGAGTTAAAGAGAAGCTTTAAAAGACAAAGAGTCTATTAATTTAGAGTCATTTCGTTTTCTGCTAGAAATATGTGAAAATGGAGGACTACATTTTGTATACTAAAACTCCTGTACTCAAAGAAAGCAGTTTACCTTGATTATCTGAAGGTTGTAATCCGTGACAACACGTGTATGGGTCACTTGTGTGAAGTAACTTCGATCAGCTCTCTTCATAATACATTTTTCAGAATGACAAGCCGGACTTCGAACTTTTGCAAGGAGCAAACTGTTTTAAGTCACCAGAAAAATCAGCAAATGATTTTTTATCAAAATCGGAAAGAAAAGCGGAGCTTGTTTGCAGCATGAGATTTCCTAGAGCCGCCATGTTGGACACGCATCTGAGGAGCCTGGGAACAAATGAGCTATTTTGGTCAGCAGCCGGACTACTGCGGGCTCAGAGAGTGACCGTTGATTTCGGTTTTGGGCGCCATGTCAGAATGTTCAGCTAGCTAGCTGTGTATCCCTCATCTTTTCAGCCAAAATGATGCATCAGAGAAACAGAATTGGATCAACTACACTTAATATCCTTCTTTAGAAGGAGGTAAGTTAAAGGCAAATGACATTTTTTAAAGAATGGCTTCAAAATTGATGATTTTTTAAGTGAGGATCGACCATGTGCTTGAAGAGTCAGTAGTTGACTCAGGCTCTTACATGTAAATTTAGAGACTTTTTATGGGAGTTGTGTGAAGCTCTTTGGTCTGTGTTAAGTAACTTAATTCAGGAATAACAGGATTTGAGTTCAGGTTATAACCTTCGAATGGGTATACTAAATTATAAAATGAATTGGGTTTACAGACTCAAAAAGAATTGCTTTCAATGACCACTCAATCTTTTGTTGTAGGTATATTGACTGCATTCAGCTTCATGTTCTTGTGAGAGACTGAGACTTGAACAGCTTCAGAGGAATAACAAGTCAATAATGAAGGCTTTTAATAAGCTAAGTTGCTTAAAATTTACTACTAAGTACAGAACACAGCTAATTTCGTAGATGTAAGACTTTTAAATGATCGATTCTTATAAAGCAATCGTTGTCGAAAACATCAAATGATTTGCAGGGACAAAATCTTTTTTGATCAGCAAAATCATGATTATTCCTTCATTCAATTCATTCAATATAAGCCTTACAAAATGTAAACATCGTAATGTACCCAATGCTGCACGTTTTGCAGGTTTGCCTTTTTGGACAAGGAAAAATAACCTTGTTCGGAAAATAAGTTAAGACTCTATTTTTTAAATTATATTTTAATTGTTGGACATTCTTCCATTTTAAGGAATGCATTTAATACAATTATTGTTAGGTCATATTTTGAGAAAGGTTCTAGCTGTTATGTTATAGTAAATATGTAACTGAATGAAAACCTTTCAGTGTTTGACACGCAACACTGCATTATAAACCAGAATATTAAATGATTTTCTGCATTGCTTATCTTCAACTGGTTGGGGATGGCAAGTAACTAGGAATGAAATGTCACTGTTTAAAAATCAAAATACATACGTAATCATTAAACAAATCGCTGTAGATCTAGTGATAATACAACTTAAGTCCAACATTACATGATTTTGAGTAAGAATTGTATGATAGCAAAGTTTAGTCATTTTACAAGACTGAAATAGAGAATCGGACGTTTTTTATAATATATTTTCTAATGCAGAGCAAACATCTTCACAATATAAAATTTGTAAGAAAATATGACACCAAGGTGGGTTCAATAAAAACATTTATTATTATGATCATGAGGAGCAGATTGATGTTTCAGTTGTTTGTACAATGATATACATGTAAACAGCACATTCCATCTTCTGTGCCTGGGCAGATGGGCAATGACAGTTCACAGGATTTTGGTGAGTTTATTATCTTGTTTAATGGACTCTTAAAGGAATTTTCATGACACAGAGCAGTTATCATTTACACCATGGAAATAAAAGGGAACCAAATTTCATGGAATTTTCATGGTACACAGTGGTCATTGTTTAACCCATGAAAATAACAGGGACTCACATTTCATGGACCATGAAAATGCTGTGAAAGGCCATGAAATAACAAAGAAAATTTTCATGGACCATTAAAAATTCCCCGTTCACAGGGTTTTCATGGGCCATGAAATTGTTAGACCATTAAAACTCCATGAATTCCTGTGCCATGAAATTCCAGTGGTTAGTTTCATGGCTTGTATCCAAGACCATGAAAATCCCATTAAAGTACAATTAATGGCCCATTAAAATTTAATGGCATTTTCATGCGTTTTTAATGACTTGATACAAACCTTTTGACTTTTCATGGGCCATGAACGGTGAAGTTTTAAGAGGATTTTCATGGCCTTTTTAATGGTTTTTTCATGGGATAAAACCCATGGAAATACCCTTAATTTTTGCCATGAAAAACCTGTGAAATACTACTGAAAACCTTGTGAAATTGCCATTAAAAAATTCACAAGTTTTTAATGGGTTTTGATTTCATAGTGATAACAACTTGTGAAAGTTTGACAAAAATCATATGTTAAATTTTATTTCGGGGGAATGACCTTAATTCTTGTTTTTATTGCAAAATTATTGAAAAGTCTGTAACACAATCAACTGGGCTAGATGGCTGACACTGTTAGTTACATACTAGAACTTAAATTTCAGTTAAAACTGAACCTCTGCATGCATATACATCTACATTGCTCCTTCAACAATCTCCTAGGATCTGCAAAGTACTGTACTACATGTACTGTGGTGTTGATAGAATTAGAATATGGTTTACGCTCACCTTAGCTTAATATTAGTGCATGGTAAATAAATTTATTGTTTATGAGCCAAAGTTTTATTAATCAGAATATTTTTCTTCAGGGTCTACATATGTACACATTGTATGTACTCCCAGTTCTACAGCAAAACAGTTTGTTGATGCACATTGTACATGGCAAAGAAATGCATCACACTTGATCAGGTAAGTTACTCAAACATATACATTTATTTAGAATCGTCATTGTAACACTTTAATTTGTATTGCTTAGATCTGTTTTCTTTAAACATACCGGTAGCACGTGTAACATGTAATTAGGCTTTGGGTCGCAGGCTGTTTTTCAGGGAGTATGACAGAATTACGTACACAGAGTTTGGAGTTGTTGAACTTTTCCATGGATTCATGTCATATCATGGCAATATCTCCTTGGTGATAACTGCTTGAATTATTAAGACATGAATACTTCATGTAGATTATAGTGGACTACATGTACAGTGTACATGTACATTGTGACTGCAATATTGAACAGTCACTGAAACAAACACCATGTGCTAAATATTGTAAATAACTACAGAGATTGGTCATGCATTAACCAAAAATGATTCTATTTTTTAAGATGGTGGAGTAACCAGGATGAAACATATTAAAAATTTTAAAAATGTGCTCAACATGTTGCGTATAGCAAGCAGAAGTGAGAACATTTATAGTAAATAATCCCTTGACTTAAATCAAACCCCTGGCCTTCTGCACTCCAGCTGAACTACATGATACATTTTAATAAATAAATTAAGCTGCAAGGAAACTGGTAGTGAGGTAGATAATCTTACTAGGTTACTAGGTCCTGCATTTTGCTAGAAAGGGCAGTGTTGAGGGCATCCTGACTGTAGGGTGACCTTCTAAGCAATGACCTACAATATAGCTCCTTCTAGACTCGTGTAAGCTTCATTCTGTACAATAAAAGTGGTTAGAGCTCCTGATTGGTAAATGGGAACACCTCAGATTCAGCTTTTCTGGGGGTCTCATTCCATTTCAACACCTACATCTACACTCATAGGTCCAGGTGGATGGTAAAATACCATGTATTTGGCTCTCAGGCATGACACACAGACCTCCTGCATTTGGTCGATATGCCAAACATTAAGCCTTAAGCCAAACATTTTCTTGTCTTACCTTCCCACTCATTCAATTAGAACATAATTATTAGTTTGAGAATTTTGAGAACCCATACATGAACATGTGAAAGCCATCACCATGTATTCACTAACTACAGTGTTCTTTTATGGTGCATCAGAAAATTCTTCTCTGGTTAGTGGTTTTAAGGATTTGAAATGGTCTATCACTGTAATGCTAAAGCAATGTGAATGTCACTCAAGTGAGAGCTTAGCTTCAGATATCATTCTTATTGTGCCACTCAGGCCTCCACATCTTTGGAACACACTACTTGACTGTTTACTTTATTTTGTTTACTACTTGAACTGTAATTGTAAATGTTGTGGTTCAAATTTTTCTTTAGTTTGAAACTTTTCAAACCAGATTAATTTTTATTTTCCTTTGCCTTAGATTTTGGTAATGAATCTGAGACAAAGGGAAATAAAATTATACTGGTTTGAAAATTTTTAAACCAAAGAAAAATTTGAACCACATCCTGTACATGTACATACATGTATGTGCCTTATATTTTATTGAAAATTAACGCTGCAACCTATTAATAATGTTGAGTGTATGACAGGTCTAGAACTTATATAAAATTTCGATTTTTTTTCCCTAGGACCACATGTATAAGGCCATCAGAGGACCAAACTCAGAAGACTGCTAACAGCAAGTGAACTAAAGGCAGCCAAAACAGATAAGACCTATATGTAAAATCAGTGAAGGCGGCACTTGATGATTGTTGAATTGTATTTCCAATTTTGCCTCATAAACAAAAATATAAGGTACAAAATGATATTGAACTAATTTTATCATTTAACTCCTGTTGAAGATATGTTGAAAACAGACATTCTGAGGTAAACTGAATGTGCCCTTGTACCAAGAGACCACTGGAAAACTAGGGTTTTGCCCCGGTCCAAGCCTGGTTAAAAAACCAGACCCTCGATTTGTCTACTTTAAATATCAACAACTGACCTTTAAATTGAGGGATATTGTATCCGTGTCCAACAGCTGTTTTTTTGTTACCATTTTGGGTCAAGTTTCTAATGTTTCCCCCACTTATTTAAGAAATTCCCATTTATTCCCACAATTCCTGACCATATTCCTATTTTTTCCCACATATTCCCAAAAATTCCCAGTTATTCTTTAACATTCCTTGGAATTCCTAGGAATTTCTGAAAGTAACTGGGAATTCTATCTTTGATTTTCTTTTAGTTGGAATTCCTAGGAATTCCTAGGGATTTCAAGACAGCACCATTTAAACTTGGAATTCCTAAGAATTCTTAGGAATTCCAAGTCCAAATTTACCGTGAAAATTCACACCTCAGATTCTTAGGAATTCCTAGGAATTCTCAGGAATTCCTAAGAATTTTTTCCTAGGAATTCTTAGGATATTCTTAGGAATTCCTAGGAATTCTCAGAGTTATTTCGCGTAAACTCTTCATTTAATATCTCTATATGTAAAAAAGATATATTTAAAGTCAGAAAAGCGAGCAGGTAACGAGTTTTTTCACTTTTTCAAAAAGTTGGTTTAGTCAGGGGATGGGGAAAGAGAATTTCACATTTGAAGGATGGTGCATCCTTTTGTTACTTCGCACACGTTCTGCGCATCTTGGATCTGGTCGGAGATATTTGGGTTTCATAAGGAATTTACCTGAATGCAACTGTATTTTTCTGCGGTTTACGATTATGTGGAAAAGGCAGATCTTAGCAAGGAGTATCAGAATCCAAAAATGCCCGTGCAAGCTATTCGGATACAGATCAGCCTTGCATAAAACGCTAAGGCAGGGTCATGAGCTAAATGTTCCACGGGACCTTGTGTATGTGGTTACATGTCGATCCAGTTGCTAACAAGGAAAGAGCTCCTCAATTCAAGAAGAAGACGCCTAAAGGCAATTTCATCTTACTTGGCCCAAACTGGGTTCACTCCCTTGATGGTCATGACAAACTAATGGGGTATCAGAGTAGTACTTAATTTCCAATTGCAGTGTATGGTTGTATGGATACTTGCAGCAGGAAAATGCTGTGGGCAAGAGTTTCGATAAGCAACGAAGCTACTTTTTATGCAAGGCTCTGTAGCCGAATAGCTTACCCGGGCATTCCATTTCTTTTCTCATTACAGTTTCGACCTGGTCGATCTCAACAATCTGCAACATTGCATTCAGTGTAACGGATGTCAAAATACTCAAGTTGTCTGTCTAGAGACCTCAGACTCCAAGCATATTCATCAAAATCCCTAGAAACGAATTATTACGAAGTCTTGGATTTTTTCAGGTCTAAGATTCTGTTTAACATATCGAAGTAAGGTATTCTTTAAGTCGTCATCCTGCTTCCATTCGTCATTTCGAATGCGTGCAGTCGCCATCTTGAACAGGTCACCTCGTTCTGGTGCACCGAAATGCATTCTGGTCTAGGGCAACGATAGGCCATGGAGGTTTTTTTTTGTTTTGCTATGGCAATGATAGGCCATAAGCAATTTTGTTTTCATTTTAATTATGTTTTTATCCTATGGCAACGATAGGCCATGAGCAATTTTCTTTTTATTTTTGATTTAAAAAAAGAAATAAAAAGTAAAACAAAAAATGAAAATAGAACCAAAATTTATTAAGAGCTCCTGACCAGAAATATCGAGAATCCCACGACAGAAGCGAAATTTCATACATTGTGTATTTCATTTTATTTGACCAAAAATACCCCTTTGGTAAACTATTTTCAAAAATCATAATTAAAAGTCTATCCGCTTTTTGGTTTTTCCAAAAATTAGAAAAGTTCAAAATACGGCTAGAAGCTCGCGTGCGCCCCCCCGGAAACAAGGGAAATTGTGCATTTTTAGCAAGCTCGTACGCAACAATGGAAATCGTTCCCGTTTTACCATTTGGCTCATAACTACATCATTCTTTCCTCTATCTAAAAATATAAAAATCGGATATAAATTTGCATTTTTAAACTGCTTGTTGACCTGTTGAAGATACTAACCTTGAAGGGTTCAGAGTCAAAGTGAAATTTGGGTCAACTTCAGAGGCCTATAACTGACCTAGCATATATTTTTCAAACCAAAGATATACATCAAAAGTAAGCTCAAGCATTCCTTTTCGCTCTCTTAAAGTGTCGTTTTTGGCCTGCTAAAAGCGACGCGTCGACAAAAAAAAGTGTGCAGGGTATTTTGAGCAGTCGGTAGAACGGCCGCTATCACGCGAGCCACATCGGTTCCACTAAAGCAGTCATAAAACAAGGTTTCACTGGCTTATTGTTTTGAATAGGTCAATAAAGTAAAACATGTATACTTTTCATTTAGAGGTAACTATGTTACTATATATGGCTTAGGGGTAACCCGGTTTACTTTTCTACAGTGCAAATTTATTGACAATGCAACAATATTATTTGATTGATCCAAACTGATAAACCAAAGATACTCTCACCTTAAGACATCATCTTGTGAATCTCTTGGTTCAGGTTATCACTCTTTTTAACAGAATTATTGGCTGCATTAGACATGTTAATTTGTAGATTGAAAAAACGAAAGTTACAAACCACGTCAAACTATGCACTCTGTATATAAATGGTCATAAATGTGAGACATGAAATGAGCTGAACTTTTCGTGATAGTCACGATGTAGGATAGCGTGACGCAGTGACTCAGAAAGCTGGAAGACCCAAATTGGCTTAAACCAGGAACCCTTGCTTAAACATAAATGTTAGTTTTCCGGTAAATAGCTGTTTTGAATGTATATATGCGAAGTGACATTTCTCTAATGAGGGAAAGAATTGTAAGGGTCATTTGCAATCTCAAATATGGTAGGGTCGGATCATTTACTGTTAGAGGGGGTGGTTGGAAAAAACCGGAATATTCCCGGAAAGCTTTTGTGAAAGAAAGAGCGCAAAAACACCAGGGAAAGAAAATTCAAGCAAAGCTTTTAGTTACAAAAAATAATAAATAAATCATAATCGTAATAACTAAGCAGAAAAGTGCAAAAATTTAAGGATACGGCTCTTATTGTCTTTGATCGGTTTTAAATGGACGTGTGAGTGCTATTTTAAGTCTCGTGGGACACATCCAGTTAACAGAATTGAAACCATTTCTTCTAGTAGGCTGATGTTGGGTACTTTTCTTCTAAGTTTCAACGGAGGTGATTACAAGTCAAAGCGCTCTTAGTGAAACTGAAAAAGTCCAAGTTTCCGGTTGCCGTTCTTTGCCATCAGCGCAGATGTCATACTGGTCGTAAACGGTGAGATGTTCCAGTTGAAACCTGGAGAGGATATCTTGTCTTGCTGTACAATGTAGTCAAATTGGTTTATTTTATTTTATTTTATTTTTTTTATGAGGGGAGGGATGCTAGGGGTCATTTGCAGATTCAGATATTTTAGGGTCGGACCACTTATTTTAGAGTGGTGGTTGGAAAAATAAGAAAAGTTTAATTTGGAAAGCTTTGGTAGAAGAAACGCTGCAAAGCTTTTTGTCGCAAGAAGAAAGTAAAGAGAGTAGCTAATTCGGGAGAATTATGTATATCTTTTCCGATCGCTGCTTGGCCTTGCACTGTCGTAGGAAGGTGTGGAATGATACCTGTGCTGAAATCTCAAGAGCCCTCTGAATCCTTAGGCTTTGTTCACACGGATCGATTTCCAAACGGTTCCAGTTCGGATAGATCTTCTGTTCACACGGAAACTGCTATCCGTACCGTATATCCGGTCCAGTAAAGATCCGGTTTTTGGACCTGCAAAAATGCAGGAACAATTCTGGTCCCATTGAACACCTTGACCGGTGAACACCTTGACCGGTTTGTTTTGGTTCCAACAGCGTAATTTAGGCTTAGGCACTAATTTTATGATCGCGTGTATCAGTGATGTTTTTGATTAAACTCACCCAGAAATTTAAAGAGAGACCAAACTACTGTCTGCGATAGCATAACTGCCACATAACTTATTGTAATTCTGGGTTTAAAGCTTGAAAAGGTTAAAAGCTAAAAGAAGAAGGTTAAAGCTTTGTGTATTTTGTAATCGGCAGGGATGGGTAATTTATTATCCGGCCAGAGGCCTTTGGCTTCTTTCAATCTACAGATTCAGCCTTCTTCGATCGTCTTTCACACATTTTGGTGTCCCGGTGGATATCTAATTGGTACAAACAGCTGATTTTCTCACGTTGGGCCAGAAGTGGACTGGTACCGGACCATTTCTGTACCGGTCCCGTGTGAACAGATGCTCATAAATGAAACGGTCCTACGTGAACAGACCTGGTCTGGTCCAGAACCATTTGGGAGGCCCTGTTAGGGTTTTAGAATTACGGATTATTAGGGGTATTTAGAGAAGGGATACGGATTATTTGTGTTGCATTTTAAAATTACGGATTATTATCAGTCATTATCACATTGACTACCTTTATATAAAAATGGTATTAAAAGGTCTTAAAAGTACTAGTTATAAAAAGGACGCATATATTTTATCTCCAGTGAGGTCCCATGGTCAAAATTCAAAGCCAAAGGATAATAAGACCCGCTGAACGCATTAAGGCAAGCCCTAACGCATGACACCAACATTAGCTTTAAAAGGGCTGACAAAGGAAAGGAACTACAACTGTAGCTGTTTAGCTGAGGATAAAATTAAAGAAGGTCAAACCCAGTTAGATAACAGAGAACACTACAGACCTCTTGTGAATCTCGTATCGTGGAGGAAACAAACCTAAAAAATTCAACGGCTTATTAGCGAATTCTACCTTGGAAACCTTATAGATGAAATACCAAAGCATGGCTTTTTCAAACACCATAGCTGCCCCATATTCCAATATTCTACACCCTGTCAAGGACCAACACCAGTCGGGAAACCTATTATATCAGGCTGTGATACTGGGCCCAGTTACAACCGAGAAACTATCATCCTTAGTTTATAAACTCCATCAACGAATGGCGTAACAACAGAAGTCATGTCTGAAAGATGCGACTCACTTCATCAATTCCTTCGAGAAAACACAATCCTGGTTTCAGTGGACATTACAAGCTTATACACAAATATACCACAAGAGGGAAGAATAAACTTAGTGTGCAATGCATACGAAGCATTTCACGGAAATGAACGTCCTATATCCCTACATGACCACTGCAAAGAATGCTCAGACTTATCTCAGTAGTGGAGAACTCCATCCAATAGAGAAAACTACATACAAGTACATGGAACTGTCACGAGCACCAACTGAAAATGGCAGTTGCTTTGTTATTTGTAAGGTAAATGTAATTTGTTTACCCACGAAACACTTAGGAGCTCGAAAGCTTGTTAAGACGTGTTCGTGCGCTCCAGATCTAATTGAAATTTGGAGGTGTTGGTTTTTGAGGAGAGCAGGTTTGGGGAAAACTGGAGTACCCGGACAAAAACCTCTCGGAGCAAGGACGAGAACCGACAACAAACTCAACCAACATATGACACCTGGACCGGGAATCGAACCCGGGCCACATTGGTGGGAGGCGAGCGCTCTCACCACTGCACCATCCCTGCTCCCCTCAAATATTTTTTATGGTTAAGGTAGAAAAACACATTAAAACAGCTTGCCTGGAAACTATTCATTGGTGACATCTTCTCCCTCTGGGACACAGCCAGAGAAGAGATTACACAGTCCAGTTTTTAACAAACACCATCAAACTATCAAGCTTGCAGCTGAATTATCTGAAACAGAAACAAAGTTCTTTGACACTGCTGCATGAATACAAAGGCGAAAGTTTAAAAACTGAGTCGGTGCAAAAACAAAATAAGAAAATCTTTACTCAGCCCTTTTTAATACGATATTACCCGGCAGTGCCGAACGTAAAACCAATACTCATGAACACACATGAAAGCAAAACTCTAGAAAGGCTAAAACACGTGCGTAGGAGTCGCACAGGCCTGTAATTCTTTTTAACACTAAAAAGTGGATCAAGTTTAAATAACACTAATCAAAATTGCAGTTACAACCACTGGCTTAAATTTTCAGGTCATTTTAAAAGGCCTAAAACAAGAGCACAAACGTCGCGCAGGCCCGTCACTGTTTTTAACAACACAGCCTCAGGAACCACCCCTACATTTCGTCAGGGGTAGGGAAATACAACCCTTGACATACCTGACATGCAGTAACTAAGTCTATTTATCGATATTTATGTGATGCGAGGTGGTAATTAGGGGTTACTATATATAGATTGTTTTAAAATTGTATTTTAGGGATATATTTGTTTACAAAATTGGGATACGGATTATTTCCAAAAATTACCCAGGATTATGGATTATTCAGACCCCCCTAACAGGGCCTCATTTGGAAACTGTTCTGTGTGAACATAGCCTCAGGCGTTGTTCGGAGGTTTATGAGAAGGCTGGACCTTAAGAGAAGAAACTTTCTTCTCTTACCTCTCTCGAGGTAGACTTTTTTTCATCGAAGCGGGAAGCTTTCTTTGTCACAAAGAAAGCTTCCCGCTTCGATGATAAAAAAAGTCTACCTCGAAAACAAAGTTCAATATTGGCCATTCATCAAGAAGGAAAGTGGAAGCAGATGCAGTACCATGGGCGGAAATAAGCCGGATTGCCAGGTTCCGATGGCGAGTGTGTGACGGCCCAGCATTAGCCACTGCCTTTTAAAAGGGTCTAGCGGCAAACGATTTCTGTGCCTTTGAAAAATAAACCACTTCGAGTACCGAAAAGCAAGATATCCTCTCGAGGTTTCAACTGGAACATCTCATCGTGTACGACCAGTACGACGTCTGCGCCATGAACAGCAACCGGAAGCTTAGACTTTTTTCAGTTTCACTGCGAGCGCTTTGAATTGTAACTCCTTTAAAACTTAGAAGGAAAGTACCCTACATCAGCCTACTAGAAGAAATGGTTTCAACTTGTTCTTGCGGTGGCGCTTTTGTTAACTGAATGTGTCCCACGAGACTTAAAATAGCACTCACACGTCCATTTAAAACCGATCAAAGACAATAAGAGACGACTATTATTTAATTTTTGCACTTTTCTGTTTAGTTATTACGATTATGATTTATTTATCATTTTTTGTAACTAAACATCTCTTAAAGGAGACTCACTCACTACTTCACAATAGGCTCGAATCGCTTGCACAACAATTTCCAGGGATGGGGATTACGTGCTGGTGAATGGCGTCAAGGCGGGGAGCGTTTGGATGGTCTCTTCCATCGTTTGGCGCAAGCCCTCAACAGCAATGAACAATTTGAAATGGACGATTCATTTCAATTATCCATTACTCAAGTCCGTCATGCCCCTCAGGGAACCGGTAAACCACGTCGTGGCAAACCCGGCCATCCTAACATGCAACTATTGACGAGCAACAAACGGAGTGTCATCCGCATCCAAAACAGGGATGACCTTTGTTGTGCCAGAGCCCTCGTCACTGCTAAAGCCAGAGTGGACCAGCACCCAAAATACCACAGCATTCGCAAAGGAAGACCTCTGCAGAGAACCCTGGCTCTGGACCTCCATCACGAAGCCAAGGTGCCCTTCGATCCTTGCGGCTACGATGCCTTGGCCAAGTTCAGTGAGGCCCCGTCCCTGGCCCATTATCAGATCATCCTGGTGGATGCTCACCGGTCGTTCCACATCACGACGTTTGGAGACACCCAAGACAAACAATTGATTTTGCTCCACGGCCATGACCATTACGATGTCATTACCCGTTTACCAGGATTTTTCGGGTCCAGTTATGTATGTGCCCACTGTTGGAAACCCTACAACACCAAAGGACAGCATCGCTGCAACAAGAACAAGCAATGCGGGTCCTGTCGCCAAAAAGAGTGCCCTGATTTTCAGGCAGCTTACCCTCGAGGCCAGAAAGCCACACAACGTTGCCACAGTTGTCATCGGGACTTTTTCGGAGACACTTGTTTCGAAATGCATCTTGGCAAGGACCACACTGGCAAAACGAACCCACAGTCCTCCGTGTGCTTTCATCGCTGTCGCTGTCCTAACTGTCTTAAACAGGACATTGGGTTACAAAAGATTGCAAGGCACCAATGCGAGTACGTGGAGTGCCCTTCTTGCCATGAGTACGTGCACGGTAAAACCCATCTTTGTTTTATTCAAAGACCCACAAAGCCTCAAGAAAAGAAGAGAAAGAGGAAACGTCAAGGAGGTCCTCGCGCCAAACGAGGAGCAGCCGCGGAGCCTGAAACCGCACCGGAGGAGGAGGAGGAGGAAGATGGGGACGACCTGCCACCCTTGCACGTGTGTTTTGATATTGAAGCCATGCAACCCCACGAACAACACATTGCTAATCTCATCGTGGCCGAAACCGAAGACGACGATCAACCTATTCGCTTCCCAGGCGAATATTGTACCCGAGATTTTCTCAAATGGCTGGATACACTCACGTTGAGCGACACCCGACAAGTCAATGTCTTAGCTCATAATTTCCAAGGGTACGATGGTTACTTTGTGGTTCATCAATACCATAGTGACAACCGGATCGTCGACCAGCTCCGGAACGGGTGTAAACTCTTGGAAGTCAAACACGATCGTATCCGATTCATCGATTCTCTCAGCTTTTTCCAGATGCCTTTGTCCGCCTTTCCCAAAACCTTTGGATTAACGGAATTGAAAAAAGGCTACTTCCCACACAAGTTCAATATCCCGGAACACCAAACGTACGTGGGCATCGTCCCGGCCCTCGATTACTACATGCCCGAAACCATGTCTCCTGAAGGCAAGCAAGCCTTGGAAAAGTGGCATCAAGAGCAACGTGCCAATAACATGGTGTTTGACTTCCAGAAAGAATTGGTTGAGTACTGTGAATCAGATGTGCGTCTCTTGAAACAAGGATGTCTGACTTTCAAACGGTTGTTTGAAGCTCAAGCGGGTTTCAACCCCTTTGACCACATCACCATTGCTTCTGCCTGCAACATGGATTTACGTATGAACCGGATGATCCCTAACAGTATTGCCAGTGAACCCACCCTTGGTTGGAAAAACAGGATCAATCACTCTAAAGTGTCCATCGAATGGCTCACTTGGTGTATCCAAGAACAGTCTCAGGACATTCAACATGCCAGAAATGCCGGCGAGTATCGCATCCCCGGCACCCACTTCCATGCGGATGGTTACTGCCACGACACCCAGACCGTGTACGAATTTCAAGGTTGTTTCACCCATGGCTGCCCGACCTGTCATCCAAACCGCCACGAAAAACACGTGCGTCACTATAATCGAACCATGCAAGATATGTACGAAATCTCGCAACACAAGGTCCAACAGTTAAGAGAACAAGGGTACACTGTCACCCAAATATGGGAATGCGAATGGAAACGTCTCAAAGAAACCAACCCAGAGATCCGATCCTTCGTCAACAACCTGGAGTTCAACGAGCCCCTCAACCCTCGTGACGCTTTCTGTGGAGGTCGGACCAATGCCGTGAAACTGTACCATCAGGTGACCCCCAACCAAAAGATCCATTACATTGATGTCACCTCCTTGTACCCTTGGGTCAACAAAACCTCTGTCTACCCTAAAGGACATCCTACCTTCATTTCACAACCGGGTCACACAGACATCCACCAGTACTTCGGGCTGATTCAGTGCAAAGTCCTGCCTCCACGTGACCTCTACCATCCCGTCCTGCCTTACCGCCATGACAGCAAACTGCTCTTTCCACTCTGTGCCCGTTGTGTGAATGACGAAATGCCCAAACGTCCCTGGGAAAGAACAGCCGAATGCAACCACACAGACGAGCAACGCGTCCTGACCGGGACATGGTGCAGCCCAGAATTAGACAAAGCCGTCAAGCTCGGGTACGAAGTCCAGTACATCTACGAAGTCTGGCATTTTGAAGAAACCTGTCAAGGACTGTTCCGAGACTACGTCAACACTTGGTTGAAAATCAAGCAAGAAGCCAGTGGGTGGCCCGCCGGAGTAGAAACAGAAGAACAAAAACAGGCATACATCGAAGATTACTACCAGCATGAGGGCATCCAACTCCAGTACGACAAGATTGAGAAGAATCCCGGGTTGCGAACCTTAGCCAAAATGATGCTCAATTCCATGTGGAAGACCCGAGTCCAAGAATTTGATGATCCTCAAGCCTTCCACCGTTTCTTGGATACCAGTACTTTGGACGTGCGTCACTTATCCGTGATGAATACCAAGACCAAGACATCCCCGTCTCACCCAACCTCAACATCTTCGTGGCATGTTTTACCACCTGTTGGGCCCGTCTCAAACTGTACGAGGCATTGGAACAGTTGGGAGAACGTGTCCTCTACTACGACACAGACTCCGTGATTTTCCTGCAAGAGGAGGGGCAAGCCACCCCGGACTTGGGCAATTACCTCGGCGATTTTACCAGTGAATTGGACGACGACGATTTCATCGTTGAATTTGTGTCAGGTGGTCCCAAGAACTATGGGTATAAAACCAAGAAGGGAAAGATCGAATGCAAAGTGAGAGGTTTTCGCCTCAGCAGCGAAGGAAAAACGCAATTAAATTATCATGTCATGCGTCAAAACGTTCTCGATGAAATCCAGAAGCCACTCCTGAAACCGCGCCAAACCCAAGTCCACAAAACCTATCAGATCGTGCGGAATCCTAAAACCTATCAGCTCCACACCTTTGACGAGTCCAAGTTGTACAAATTGGTGTACGACAAGAGAGTGGTAGATCCAAACACCTTCAAGACTTACCCCTATGGCTACCTATGAGATGCCTTCTTCGTCGCCCTCTTGCCATCATACTGTGATGTTGCTTGCTTGGACCTCCTCCATTGGATCGCTTACAACATTGTCTTCTGAGTTCACCATGACACTGTCCACAACATCGCGTGGAATGAAACAAAGATCCTGATTTGAATGGAACACTCATCAAATGGATTTTCTCATTCAGTCGGACGCGTTTGTAAAACCCAAGGAAATCGGGAATAAATTATTTTTTGTTTTCCAACATGGCGTCTTTTTTTTTCAGTAAAAGGACCTCCCCCGATGCCTGAATTGGACTTTGGACTTTGAGCCCGCGTTCCTCAGCGGTTTTTTCCCCACCCTGAGCCCACGATCTCTTTTTCCTACTGGTCAGCGGTTTCCCATCTCAAAACACGTGACTTCCGGTTCTCTGAGCCCACGATCCTTTTCCCCCCTAGTCAGTGGTTTCCCACTCCAAATCACGTGACCTCCGCATTTCCGGTCACTTCCGGTTCCGGTGACGTCATTTCCGGTCACTTCCGGTTCCGGTTATGTCATTTCCGGTTGAGCCCGCATGCCCCTTAGCAACCCCATCGTCAGCGGTTTTTCTTTCCAGTTAGCAACAGTGAGAACCAATCAGAAGCCTCCATTTGTCCCATATGGGCCCGACTTACTACTAAGGGACCTCTGCCAGCCGCCTCCACTTTCCCTGTTGAGCATGCGCTAAATTCAAATGTAACCGAGCCTTGCTCGGCCTCGCTTCAATTAATATGTTTACCGAATGACAGCTGCGTCCACAACAAAATATTCTGACTTCGGTCGTAACACAAGAGAGTTGAGAAAAGCTATAATTAAACCGTAAGGCTGAGAATAATTCAGGTTCAAAACTAATCAGCCTCGAAATATTTTTGCTGATCAAGAAACTGCGTTTTGTCGACTGTCAACATGTCGTTACAGTCCAGTGATTTCCAATTAGCGGGTCACGGAAGTCTTGCGTAGAAATCTTGGTCTTCGAGATATTTATTTTATTTTTGTCCCTCTTTCTGTCCGCGTCATTCAGAAGTATTTTCATGTCTCATTCGTCCTCAACATTCTCGGCTTTAATTCAACAAAACGCATTTGTGTCGAGTTTGTTTCGTCTTCAAAACTACCGGCCGCCAGTTGGCAAATAATTATTTCTCTCGCCGTTTGCTTGTCTCGCCGTTGGCCAAATTAAATGTCATTTCGCCATAAAAATAAGTGTTGAAGTGTACATTCGCGTAGCCCTTTGCATCGATTCCCGCTCAAACCAGAAGTAAAATTAGGTCCGAAAGCAACCGCAACCCCGATTCTTTTAATTAGCGATTTGCCATGGCCGGTTGGCAAACAGACAAAAGAATCTTGACCACACAGAAAATGAAGCAAGCCCTTCGACTGGTGTTGTGTGAGGTTACTTATTCCATGAGTATTCACTCTTCCCTGAGCACTTTTCATGGCTTCATCAAAGACATCCTTCGAAAGAGAAACGTCCGCTGTTGTGAACTTCACGAGCGTACCGAACGTACCGTGGGCGCGTATTCAGTCAACAATTTCTAACACAGCACATACGCACTGAGTAAAAACGGGAAAAACTGGTTTTAAACCGGACTGACTCATCCGTTTCGCTGGATGAGCGGCTAATCAAAGAAAGTCGAGGCAGCTGGCAGAGGTCCCTTCCTCTTCCCGACTTATCTAGGAAGATTGAAGGGCCTCTGCTCGCAGGGTATCTAAAAATCTGAGAAAGGCCACAAGCAATAACACCACTTGTCCAATAATAAAGTCTGTTATCGCCTGTCATTTCAAACCAATCAGAATGCTGCGTTCGCGGATGAACGCGGAGAATTCAAAATTCAATGGCTTTCGTGCAGGCTCACTTTACCTCGCCCCATTCTTCTCGCGGCTTCACTCGCCCACTTCCGCCGCCAAGATACTCGCGCGAATTACACACTAAGTGAGCCTGCTCGCAGGCTAAGATCGAAGAAGTGGTGGATTTTCTGTTTTAATTTGTGCTGTGTTTCTGCGCGCAAGGTTGATAGTGAAGCCCATAATACATTATCGAGATAATTTACGTAGACAATCGATCATTGCAAAAGAATCTGTTTTGCGATGATCGAGTTTCGAGATGGCTTGGCTTGTTGCAAGTAATGATTATTTATTCGACAGCTTTTACCGTTGATTTCAGTTGATCTCTTGTCACGTTCATCCGGAGACTGTCTTTATGTTTGTAATCAGTGCTTTCATTATCGTTAATGGTGGTTTTCGAACTGCTGTACATGTTTTGTACGTACGTCGTATGAACATCTGGATCTGTTCATAACGGGACCTCTGGATTTAGGATATGAAATGAGCAATTTCGGGCGGAAAAAAATTGTTATACGTTTAACACTATGCCTATTTTTAACCAAAATCTTATTAAGCAATTCACTTTCGTCCATAAATACATTGGAGCGTGGTCCTTGTAGTCTGTATTGGTTTGAGCGAACTGTACAGAAACTATTAATGGCAGTCGCATGGTGGTACCCATTTTTATTGCACTTTTGAATTGTTCACAAAAATCACCTATTGGACTAAGTTATAGAAAATTTTAAACAATACTATTAAAGCTTGATTGAACACTCTTGGTCATCAATTATTCAATTGAGTTTGATTGTGTTCAGTGAAACAAAATTTAATAGATTTTGCAAAGAGTTGAGATACATGTAAGTTAATTATTAGTAAAGGCTCAATCATTTATTATTACCTGAAGGGGGGGGGGGGAGGGAGGGGTGGTTTTAGAGCAGAGGTACAATTTTCAAATCATATAAAAGTGGTAGGTATATTTTTTGTGCACAAAAAATAATGGGGGGGGTACATTTTTCTCTCGAGATTTACAAAGGTGGAGTGATGAAGTTTGGTAAAACTGTGTATGTTGGTGGTCTGTGGATTTTTAGAGGCAAACCGATGACAAGATCAACTATGATAAGTTAGCACAAGCGATCTTAAGGAAGCTACCGCTACCACATCTGCTTCCAGCTCTACCTAGATATAAAAGGTACTTTTGGAACTCTAAGGAATGCGCTTTCGTGCCTTTGTTTATTAGTTTTTCAAATTGCTGTTTTTTTTACTGTGCCAACAGAGTTTGATCTACAGGGTGTAGCACATTTTTTAAATTACAGGTATGGATGTCCGTTCAAAAAATAATGAGGGCAATATTCTTCCAGTATGGTCCTGAGCTAGTGAGAGTTAATAAGAAGTTAATTTTATCGATCCTTTCTGAACACTTTATTACTTGAAAAGTGAGCCATGGCAGATTTGTCTGAATGAAACAGTTTACTGGGAAGCATTCAAAACTCAGCAGTTTTATTTCATACAAAAAATTATGTCGCACAGGAAAAAGTAAAAACTTTCAAAGAAACTGTCTCTTTTCATTTAGCTTCAAATCATTCGAACTATTTAAATCAAATGTACTTTAACATTTTCTATATTCCCGCCTTACCGGCTGGGCATTAACATCGCTCATAATGCCCGTGGGCATTACGGGAAAATCTAGCCCGTAGTATTGGCCAATCACAGTGCGCATTATATATTGGGAATATCTAGCCATTTAATAAATTTATTTAATGCTCTTACACACATCAATGGTACTAAACTACGTTTGATAAATGCAAGGGATTACAAAAGTATATGGAATTTCCTTTCTAGTGAAGGCCCTCAATAATTGCAAGGGTACTTTTACTACAATGATAGCAATTTTGCTCACTTTGTAAACAGATTAGTTATTTGGGACAAAATTGCTTAATAAGTTTTCACTGTCAAGGTAACAATATTACTCTAGCTCTTTTTTGGTGCTAGCTCTAATCATTTCATTGAGATATGTACTCAAGAGTCTATAGTGTCATTTTTGCTACAATATACATACACTTACAGACCTACCATATTATCAATCTCAACTTTAAAAGAAGCTTCTGGAAACAGTCAGAATGACTCATGTTTTGTTAGTCTTAAAGAGAAATGTTGGTGGAATTTAAATTCTTCTAGATACTTTCTATGAGCTCTGCAGAGATATCTTATAACTTGTACACGTTAACAATTAAAAATGGAGATTTTGAAAGAAACTTTCGCTATTTTTTGAAACCAAGATTTATCGTTTGGGTGTGAAAAATAAAGATCATTTCTTTATATGGCCAGGCGGCCCTCCGTCCTCAGGTCCAAAGCAAGCCATCACAAAGTTGAAGAGCACGGGCTCCCTTACCCGAGGCAGCGGCTGGTAATCGAGCCTATCACAAATTAAAGTAGAATTTTCGGTCGTTTTCGTTGCGTGGACTTCGAAAGCGAATGAATAAACTTGTGGATAGAAAATTTGAAAATTATGGAAATGAAAATTAGATAAAAACGACCAAAAACGGCGCATACCTGGCCTGTGGACTTCCACTTTAAGATTTGATGAAATTAAAGTCAATAACATATTGGGAGACTTCCGGCCTGTCTCCAGAGCCAACTGATTCGTATCCAGACGACGCAGCCCTAACCTTAGCGTAAGGACTCTTCTCGTGAAAACGGCACCGAGTGATACAAGCATAAGCCTGAACATAAAAGGAACAGAGACATTCATTCTGCTGGTCCAATTTTCACTATATAAAAAGCACTACAACAAACGCATCATCGCTAGCATCCACACGTGCGTGTTTGAGTTCTGGCTTGATTGGCCCTGACGGCTATGAGGCTGTTTTAGTCAAGTAATACAGGGTCAACACATAAACCAAGAAATCAACTGACTTGGCATGGATGGTTCCTAGAGACTGCTCTCTTAGACAACAAGACGGTTGGTGGGCCAAGAAGCACGGTGTTACTAATTAAGGTACCTTATTCTCACTAAATTTCGCGAAAAGTCAAGAGCCATATTTTCGTGAGTATTAAATTTCGCGATTTTGAGAGGAAATTAGAATTGGAGTGTATTAAATTTCGCGATTTTTTTTCTATTAGAGACAATTACAAAGAACCAAAAGATGGAAGTTTGACGGCTGGACAAGCGAGCCAAGCGAGATTGTGAAGAACTTAGCGGCAGAGGACAGTTCGGACAGCGAGAGTGATGCACTGGAAGATAACTGATGGACAAAATCAAACAAAAAAACTCCTAAAAGTGAAGCTGAGACATGTTGGAATAACAGTAATAAAGTAACAGCTTGAATTTCATCATTTTATTGATATTATATAGTATTAAAATTTCGCGATTTTTATCTTAGCGTGTCCTATATTTCGCGAGTATTAAATTTCGCAAAGTTAAGTGACAATAAGGTAGGTCGTCTCATGAGGAGCTAATAATAAAGGAAAGGACTATTTTCCAAGTCTCCCTTCTTCATCCAGTACTTACTTCGCGACGAGATTATGTCGCATTTTTTTTTCTGTGAGGCTGCCGGAGGTGGGGTGCAGGAATCACCCCCCCCCCCATTTTCTGTTGCAGGTGTTATCGTTACTACGAAGAGAATGGTTTTCAGCCGTTTTGCATTTTGACGATCATGCTATGCAACTGGCGTGTTTTATTCTTTAGTAACAGGTTTTTCTTATTTCTTGTGAAGCGGCCTGCCCAATGCCAAATCGAGCTCCGACGAAAGGGCCAGCGAGCCCTCGCGCAGGAGAAACTCCTCTGCTACCATCGGTGAAATTACACCTTCTTACCTTACATAGGGTAATCGGTATGAACATGATTAATTTGTAAATTTTGTTTTAAGAAAGTTTTGTATCTGAAAATAGGGCATGATAATCGACATATTTGAGGTCGAATATTGTTAGGGTACCACCATCACTACATTCCGAAGAAGAACTCCTCCAGGGAGTGGTAGGGATGACACGCGCTCGCTCACACGGAATGTCACGTGATGGTCACGTGATTCAGTTCTGCGATGTTCATGTGTTTGTGTGGTTGAAGAAGAAGGGCCATTATGGGGATTTTCTTTTTTCATTTGTGCTGTGTTTCTGCGCACGAGGTAGGTAGTGAAGCCCATAATACATTAGTGTGATAATCTACGTAGACAAGTAGCGTTTGAATTTCAAGTATTAAAGTGTTACATTCTGTTTCTCGATCGCGTTTCGAGATGGTTTGGCTTGTTGTTGCAAGTGAAGACTACTTTTTCCATAGCTCTTACTGTTGATTTCTTCCCATTTTCATCCGGAGACTGTCTTTTTGTTTGTAATCAGTGCTTCTCATGGGGGTTTTCGAACTAAATATGGTTAACACAGCTTGTATTTGTATGTAAGCTTACACGTCGTATCAATACTACTGACACTAATTGAAAACCAATATCTGTTTCAAAATAACGGAACTACTCGATTTAAAGATATGAAATGAGCTATTTGAGGCGGAAAAGTTGTTATTCGGTTAACACTTTGACCATTTTTTAGCCAAAACATTAAAGCAATTCACTTTCGTCCATAAATACAGTGGAACCCCGATATAATGCGCGGTTCAATTCTACCTGTTACCAAGCCTTCCCAGGGGTCATGTTAAAACGCAGATTGTAGACTGCAGACTGTCCAGACTACGCAGACAATGCAGACTGGTATTTTTTTAGGTAAACTTTGATTTGTTGTATTTTTTAGGACTTTTCACGTTTTGTTGTGTTAAGACGCCCAGCAGCTTATCACTTGGTTTTAAAAAAAATAAATGCCCTCAGTAAAAAAATTCCCTAACAATTTTGACAGAAATACAATTCACGCCTTCTGGGAGTATTTCATATTTTTTGCCAGGCGTTTTGCAGTTTGGGGGGGTACAACCCCCCCCCCCCCTATAGATCTCGAAAAGTATTCACGCTCTTGTGGTGTAACTTGGGATGTTTTCAGTACGTCATTAGCTTAACAGATTGGTTTATGACGTATCGATTATGACGTGTCATGACGTCACAATGACGTCACAAAGCAGCCAGTTTGAATTTTGAGGCCGCCATCTTGAATCCCGAACCTGCAGTCATACAGTTGACAAAAACGACATCGAAAAATATATGAATTTTTTCTAAGAAACAAACGTAATCAAAATAAGCACAAAAAAGTAAAGGATTATCTTCTTCTTACAAACGAAGGGAGAAAACTGAAAAAAAAAACTGAAGATAGACAGAAAATAGTCAAAATACTTCCTGAGTAGACGGTTGCTATGAAAACGTCAATCACCATAGACACGTCATTGACACAGGAAAATTTTCTCTGATAAATTTTAGGAAAAGTTACGAGATTTGGTGATTAGTCGTCTAGCCGTTTAAAAGTTATAATTCGTTAAAGTCAGCGCGGGCACAATGTGCCCCCCGCCCCCTTCCAGGCTTAATAGGGTTAATACCTTAGCCAAAGTTTGCCCATCAGTGAGCACGAAGTTTGGGTGACGTGCGCGGCTCCTTGCAAAGGTTTCCTTGTCATGCAAGCCCTACAGTTCCATTTGCACACTTGGTGGAGCTGAAGTTCTCTTCTTTTTCAGCTTTGTCTCCCGCAAACTTTATAGATCACCACTTTGCTTACTATTTCGCGTTAGAGAAGAATAAAGTAGCCTTGGAGAGTAAGATGAACCATTCACTGCCTTTCCGAACGGTATGAAATCTTTAATTTCCATTACTGGATGTTGCGACGAAACTCGCCAATATAAAATCCATTCGCTATGTTGCCATTGTGGCTCATTGGCATTTACTATCGGGAAAAACCTATTCGCTTTTACATTCGCTAGTAAAAATTCTCACATTTGCTGAAATCTTTTCTCAGTACTTTGAAAGTAAGCTTTATGCGTAGGAGGTAGCGACTGAGCAATTCCGAATGAATTTAAACCGATATGTTGACATCAACTTGATTATTTTTGTCGATTTTGTGGTAGAGACACTGTACAGCAAAACCAACCAGAGTTTGCATTTTTTTGTACAAAATTAAAAATCCATATCTCTTCAGCCAGTGAGGAAAAGCTACAGCTGCAACAGTGGAAATTGACGTCTGTGGTACTGATTTGAGGAAACCATTGCAAAAAATTGCGCGTCTTCGTCACATTGTTTTGAATTCTCCAACCTAGCAAACCCTAGAAATTCTCTAGAATTTCTGGCTGCTAAGACATTATAAAGATATATTATGTTTTTTTCCAGAACCATGCCTGGCTTCCAGGCATCTATAGGGATAGAAAAAAGTAAACACAGACACGCATCATGCGCATTGTGTGCTTGACCTACGTTGAAACGTTAAGTCTTATTTGCCATTTTTAAGACATACCTCTGAGGAAGAAAACATAACACGCCATCGTTCTCGTAAACAGCTTCCCATAGACCGGTGAGGGTAAAAGGCGGCATGAGTTTGCGGAATGGCATGTGGCATGAGTTGCGGAATGGCATAATTATGACTGAAGAATGTAATTTATGCAGAGTGACAATAAATTACGCCTTGTTTGAAAATTTAGAAGAATTTCAACGACAGGTTTATTCAAACGTCCTGCCGGAAATATTCGATGTTTGTTTAGAATTGTAAATCCATTCAGAAAAAAAAAATTCCACTTTTGTAGTTGACGCATTTTTAGAGCTTGTGCAAAGTATAAAATCGCTATGGTATCGACACCTAGTTGAACTTGGAGAAAAGTTGTGGTTTGACCCACCAGCAGTAAGTTTTGCACAGAACAGCTCATTGAAATCTCCCAGTAGTATTTGATGTTTGTTTGGAATTACAAAGCGATTAAAAAAAACCGATTTGGTTTTGTAGCTAAGCATATACCATACAATCGCCAGGTTGTTCACGAGTTGTCACGCCACCATAGCCGGACATCAGTCACGGATACCCAGCAAAACCACGATAGTTTCGAATCACTTGCACCTCCATACAAATATAGGTTGCTCATTTGTTAAAGCTACTCAACCCACGTCTTGCTTTTTCCAGAGAAGCGCCGTGAAAGCATAAATATATGGTCAATTGAGTGTTCAGTTATACCTTTCATTCTTGCGTTTAGTTCGGGCAGAATGGAAACAAATACTTGACGCCTTTACTTTTCGCCTTCATCGATCGGTCAACGTTAAAGGATAAAGTTAAGACGAACTGCCCCTTTTCTTGAGTTCCCGAAGTGGATTCACGTTATCAGAGGATACTTGAAACATCTTTCAAATCACGAAGTGGACTAAGCATAAGTGGACATAAGCCCATGTTTATGATTATCATTTTGCATAATTATGCCATTCCGCAACTCATGCCACATGCCAATCCGCAAACTCATGCCTCCTTTTACCCTCACCGCCCATAGACATCGCTTTAAATTGCTAGGAACGTATCCACTAGTGTTTC